>CM067376.1:196738788-196784451 GCA_034510155.1 Eucriotettix oculatus | reverse complement strand
ATATATATATAGGTAGATAGATCATAAGCAGCTTCGGGCCCTGAGAAACACGTGTGCCAAGTTTTGTCAAATTCTGAGCAATAGTTTGGACGCCTATTGTTGTGACATACATACTGACAAAGGTTTTTAGTTTTATATATGCAGAGTTATTGGTTTTCAGTCCGGTCTAATATTAAGATTAAGTCTCGCTATCAATATATGATTCGAAAAAGAAAAACATGACTGGTGAAAAATAGAGTTATCTCAAAAAAAACTATACACAGGCGCCATTTGACATAGTGTTTAAGGAAAGGGGGTTGTAAAAGTTTTCATTAAAGAGAACGTTTATTACGTCAACTTGTAAAAACTATTGTTTTGAAAATATTAGCGCAAGACAATATATTATATTTTATGTAATGAGTTTCATGTTGGGCTGGAGACATTTGTCTAATGCGACATTTATAAAACTACTAACAAACATCAAAACATACATGTCATAAAACCACTATATTATTCAAAGCATTATGTATACCTTACAACATTTCCTCCACAATTTTGAGATTTTTTCACGTAAAAATTTAGATAACCATCTTTCTTCATTTGTTAACCAAAAATTTTTACAAGTTATAAATTTTAAATGACAATCAATTCGTTCTGATAAAAATAGTTCAATTTTGACTACATTAAGGAAGACCTGCGAGGGTGGTCAAATAAGTTTTGAAGTAACAAGGATTCAAGACTGGAGCTCCCTAGATTATTTTGGTGATTACTGACATCTTCGTGTTAAGATCGGAAACTTTTCAGACTACCGTCGTATGCCAGCCAAACGTAATAAATTTAATACAAAGTTAAATTTTCAGTACAAAAAACGTTTTAATCACATGTTTATCGACCTCTTCAGGTGTATTAAATTAAAAAGTTTGAAAGGAATTAAATAAAACAACAAAAAAATTGAATCATCATCAAGGAGTGAAATTTTCTTTAATTCCTATCCCACTTTTAACTAAATACAACTGAAGAGGTATGAAACGTTTTGTTTAAATGTAATTAAAATTTGTAATAAATTGCTTAATTTTTTTGACGTACTGTAATTTACTAAATATTAGTCAGATTATGCTCCTTATTTTACTTATATCCAGTGTTGAATTAACTTTTTTATAATATATATATATATATATAACTTATATAAACTTACATTTCTAGAATGGATGCAAATACATATGTATTAATTAAAAATTAGAGGTCCAAAAGTGAAAACTTGTAATTCATGTTGAGGTTGGAAACTTTTCAGACCACCGTCGTATACTAGCCAAAAGTAATAAATTTAATAGAGTTAAATTATCGTTATAAAAAACGTTTGAATCACATGTTTAGTGACCTCTTCATGCGTTTTTAATTAAAAAATGTGAAAGAAATAAAACTTTTCAACAGATCTACATTGAATCCATTCTAAAATATAAGTTTCTATAATTTAAGCATTCTAATTAAATTAATTCAAAATGGAATTTTTTATACTTTAGCGAAATTATTGCTAAATCATGTTTCTAATATGTTGTTAAAAATTATGTGGTTATTACCAGGAAAAATTGATTATGTCTTTATTTACATGAAGATTCCCCAAAATTGCTGACGAAACTTTGTAGCATATCTAACGGCTTAATTAATATAGTGGTATTGAGTCTTATTGGTAACTTTATGTTTATTTGTTAATTTGTAGCATATTCTGTTTCCGTAGGAACATAATATGAACGACCTGATGAGAGTACAAAAATGTTCGGAAACGTCGTTGATAATATATGTTTAAGAAATTCTTTATAAATTATAATGGCTGTCATAATGGGCGATTAAAACATCGTGTTAATATGTTGTACTTACTTCAGGATACGTTTAACGTCAAAAATGTCATCCATAAAAGCCCTTGCCGCTGTGTTAACATCCCATTGCTAAGAATATATAATGAATATTTTTAAGAAAGGCAGTAACGTTACACCAGCTTGTCTCCAAGGGGTAGAGACCTCCCCCTCCCCCTCCTCCCTCCCCTTCCCTCTGACGTCAATACGTCACTCCACCTTCTCTTGCCCATCTAATAAAAGAGCTAAAAATTTGGTTGTCAAGATATTAAATAGTAACTTTTGCAAATGGTGATAACGGTTAAAGTTTGGTTGAAGTTTTTACATTTCAGAGAAACGAAGTAGTTAAAATTAGGTTTTGGGATATATGCAATTCAATGTAAAGATGGAGGACCGCAGTTTGATGAAGCTATTAATACTCTTTCGATACCGTAGAACAGCGAATGAAATATTCGTTAAAAAAAGACGGTCAGACGTATTATTGTGAGAAGCGAATAAAGTCAGAGTGAAACACGTTTGAGAAAGTAAATATAACATCGGCGTCAGATTTGTGCGGTTCGCCAAGGTAGTGGCGAATTACACTGTAGCAATTGTTGTTTACAAGTGCACACATTTTTAGTGACATACGCGTGGATCGTGTTACTTAATCCAAATCAGCGTGAGTTTTAAGATTTTGTGGTTTCTTATATAACCTCTTTTGCGGCTTCGGTTCTTATGCAACCGTAGCACGTTTCCTTATTACATTTTTGGGTGCACAGAGATTATTTGCAGCACGGTTATCTCTGACACTAAAGATGATGGTCAAGGAGGATTTTTTATGGTTAACAAGCGACATGAGGGTGATCCTGAAACTGGCAACGCACCTTTAATAGCATAGGAATGGAATTGAAAGAGGGGTATTCGGAAGGTAGAGCAGGGTAGCCAAAGGTTGACTTGGGCGCCGGACTATAGTTTACGAAATCTACTCCTGTGTTTCACCTAAAATAGATGCAGAGAAACCCTAGAAAAAAAACTGCAATAGATTGTTCGGTGTATTGGGTACTTTTCTCACGCCCTTCCGAATGACGGGAGACGAGTCTGCTGTGGGGTCGCAGCATTTCCTTCTCCATATCTCCACCAGTTTTAGGAGGCAGTTGGGATCAGCGCACAACTCTTGCCATATGCCCAAGGCCTTCGACCCCAGTACATATACCTCCCAAAATAAGTGAAGGTGTCTCGCCATACGAAGGCGTTACTACTTATGAAGACTTAATCATTTTAACAACTGCATGATATCTACAAAGGTGGACTAATGCCTGTACATTGCCTATAAATAAATAAAATTTCAATAATTTCAGGTTTACTCCTCCTTTATTAATTTTGCACTTATGGCACTTATGAATTCCTTACCTATCAAAATTGATTCCCAATGAATAATTTTATATATCATGTAGCACCGTATTCAGCTGTCTGGCTATGTAATATATTCCTTTTTTTATTTTAAGTCACGTTAATTGCGAGGTCATTAACTACTTCAGGTTACATTTATATATTAATGCTTAATGTATAATTGTGTAATACAACTTAACGGTTGGAATTCGCCTATATATTTGATAATCTGTTGAATAAACAGTGCCAGTGGTGTTACTGCTTCCCAGTATATGTTTCCTTTCTTTTCTAATTTACGACAATCACGTGTAATATCTTTGATTGTTATTAAGGACTTACACAGTTCATTATGTGCAAGTGCGTCATCCTTGATCTCTTCTGTTTACATTGGAGTGGTTTAACTAAGCGGAATGAATTAATTTAAAGGCGAGTGTTACTTGCTTTTATTTCTTTCCATCTCGTGTTCCAGGAGCGCTTAAAATTGTCACAAAAGCTCCTCCATACATCTCTGTAGGTGTTAGTCGGTTTTGGTGGTGGATTTATAAAAGTTGTTCTGGAGAAATTGACCTCCAGATATGCTATATTGTTTCCACGGATACCGTGATGGGGCGGAATCCATATTAATTTGCCTGTTTGTCGGTTTTTGGTTGTATTGTAATAGCACATAGTGAAAGCGGTTTATTTATTATTATGATTAATATATTAAGCTATTATTTAATATTGGTAAATAATAGAGGGCTGTTGAGGAGGAGGAGGAGGAGGAGGAGGAGGAGGGAGGAGGAGGAGGAGGGGGAGGAGGAGGGAGGAGGAGGAGGAGGAGGAGGAGGAGGGGGGAGAAGAGGAGGAGGAGGAGGGAGGAGGAGGAGGAGGATGAGGAGGAGGAGGAGGAGGAGGAGGAGGAGGAGGAGGAGGAGGAGGAGGAGGAGGAGGAGGAGGAGGAGGAGGAGGAGGAGGAGGAGGAGGAGGAGGAGGAGGAGGAGGAGGAGGAGGAGAAGAAGAAGAAGAAGAAGAAGAAGAAGAATTTGAAGTAAAATATATAAAAACGACAAATGAATTTAAAATTAAGTAAACATTTATTTTATAAGAACAAAATTTATATCAAAATGTAGACAATGATAAATGTATATATTGATGAATCGGTAGAGAAATAATAAGTTTATGGTTTACATGAAAATTGTTTAAAATCCTAACCAACGATACCGTAGAAGACTACCGCTGAATTCTCTTGTCTCCTTCGGGTTGACTACATCCAGGATATTGTGGCTGTACGGACGACGCTTAGGACCAAATTAGCGGAAAGTCTTATTAAAAAATATGCATCTCCTGGGGTTTCAACAGCGCCTCTCAATTTAATGATATCGTGCCAACGGCTCGTAATTTTGTGACACCTCGCCTCGAAATCTCTCTCCGCGTTACCTCGCTTGGCCCAGAAATTTTCTTCTCCTTTTTCCAGTAGCCAATCTGCTTCAAGTTCACCTATGGGCTGATATTTGCATAATAACAGCCAATAAGAAAACTTTCAGCCGCAGATGTGGACGAATGGCTTCAGATATGTTTTCTATTAGTTCCGCACCTAGTAGCCGTTTCTAATTATCTACCCAATGTTTACGGCTAGACTTGAGCAAATCTTGCTCAAATTACACATGACTCCTATTGTCCGCGAAAGGTCCCTTATGCTATTGTGAAGAAAATTCGGTCTCAATTATCCGAGGAAGGTTCGTTTGCATTGTCCGAAAGTTAGGGTGTAATAAGCTCTGCCCTCTCTCTGTCTCTCTCTATCACACATAAAAAAAGGCGTCGCAGCCTTCGGTCAATCTCTCGCGCAATCTTACTACGTTTAGCCTTGGGTACGATAAAAGCGGCGAGCAGCAGGGAGCAGGTAGTTAGAGCGGCACCACTCCCTATAATGTTCCAATATAATTCAAGGGGTTCGCGGTTCCACTGGCTACGACAAGAGTGAGCGATAGAGCGGTACAACTCTTGCCGCTCACCTTGCCGCTCACCGCTCACCTCGGACATAATTTTTTTGTCCCTGCTGAGCGGCAGGGACTATAAAAAACTCTCGAGCCCAACTGAATTCACAAAAAAACAGGAAGAGGCCAATTCAATTTCCGTTAGTAAAAATCATTTAATTTGTTTATAAAATGTTAAAAAGGGAAAGGAAGTAAATTAGTTTACTTTTTTAAAAAAATTACATTAATATTGAGCAATCCCTGCTTCGAGAATATTAACAAATTAATACGTGAGGGATAAGTTGATATAATTATTTATAATCATAATTTATTGATTAATTTTGAAAGGAAATACCGACGTACGACATTATAAAACAATATTTTGCAACAGACGCACTGTTTTTGCGGATGCATTACGACTGCCATATTATAGTATCAACAAAATTTCTGATGGCAGTAAAAGAATAATATAGGTCATCAAACGTTGGCACCCTCCAATAGTTAATTATTTAAACTATTTATTATATTTAATAAGTATAGAAAACAAAACTTGTTTCCTTGTCTTATAAAAAGAATTATCAAATGAGTTTTTCCTGCCACGACTATACTACGCCTATCTTCGGCTTGGAATGATTAAAATAAGAGGGAATGTTAATAATTTCTTAAAATATTATTTTATTATTTATTATACATTCTCGTATATTCGAAAAACCTATTTTCGTCATCTCTTAAATTCCTTAAAAGATGGTGATACTCTCCGTAAAACTTTCTACTCCTATTTATGGGATGAACTCCTAACTTTCTCTTGCCTTTCGTTAAAATTCGTTTCCATAAAAGGCTACTATTGTCACTGAGCAAGAGAAGCTTTGCTACTTCACACGACGAGTCCATGACGGGGAATGCAGGTCAAGCAAGTGCGTCCAGTACTAAACAGGGGGCGGGGCGTTGGACGATGCCGCTCAAGGCTTCTCTATCGTAGTTGGCATCGCTCACTACTCTGCCGCTCGGAGTCCCACCGCTCGCCGCTTTTATCGTGCCCGAGACCTGACTATGTTTGTCTCTTTGTAATTTCTTGAATTGTAACGAGTGAATCAATAAGGTTTGTATGCTTCTTTATGTGGGAAGACGCAACAACTCGCATGGCGTATAGTTCAGCAGTTCTGATGGAGCATGATGGGTTGAGGTGAATGATGAGTCGGATGAGAATAATGCACTGCCATTTCCCCAGTCATTTCTGGACCCGTCGGCCTATATTTTGTCATACCAAGATTATTGATAACATAATTGGTAAAAATTGTTCTTACATTCTTCATGTGATAGTTGGATGAGAGTTGTATCTGTTTTAATTTGGACGGTGGCCACGGAGAAAGTATGCATAAACGGAAAAATTACATTTATTTACCTATTGTGTTACTATAGGCAGACAAATATCAACATAGTAGAAATTAATACTAATAAGTTTGAAGTTAAATACATATAAGTTGTCGCAGAGAAAAGAAAACTAATTCATTTAGTATATGAAATTTGAATCGTGAATGTTCTTTTGAGCCTGAATTCATATCCTCGCCGACGCGACATCTACGGAAGCTTGCGGGGATTGACTTATGGGAGCCTTGATTGTACCTTTGAAATGTGGTGCTATAGGCGAATGCTGAAAATCAGATGGGTGGATAGAATCAGAAACGAGGAAGTTATAAACAGAACAGAATACGGGAAAAGCGAACAATATGGAGGACGTTGACTAAGAGAAGAGATAGATTAATAGGCCACGTTTTAAAACACGAGGGTCTTGTAAATTTAGCTTTAGAGGGAAGAGTGTGGCGGTAAGAACAGAAGAGGGAGGCCAAGGATGGAAACGCTAAGCAGATTAGGGAGTATGTTGGTTGTGCTAGTTATGAGATAGGTTAGCATGCAGGGTTGAATCAGACCAGAGTTCGGACTGAATACCACAGACGCCAGGCCAAAAGAGATATTCTAGTCGAAAACATTGCAGGTCACTTCATATTATATTACAAAGAGAAGAAAATGGCGCGATTCTGACGCTATTAAGTTCTACGAGGAATTTAATGTGTTTATACTAAATTATTTTGCGAAGTAGTCCCATGATATAATGAATGTAATGAACCTCAGAAAAGGAAATTAAACTTTATAAATTGCCGAACACAGGGAATTCGGATTACTACGAAATACTCATACTCTTACAGTTTTAAGTCTAATAAATGATTACAGAAAGTTTAATGAATGCAATAATGGGCACAGAAGTTCTGTAAAATGGCCGCATTAAGTAAACAGCAATAAAAGAAAATTTAATTAATCTGAACTGTCTTCGGAGTTATCGTAATTATTGAAATAGTGAGATATGTTTCTGAACGTTTACAACCTATGAGTAAAACATAATACATGGAGACATCATAAACTGAACGCAAACATGAATTATGGGGGGGATAAGTGTCAACAACGGCTGTTCCTGGACGTGGTTCAAAATCTCTCACGTAATGAAGCGAATTTCTAACTGGTCGGATGGGGAATATATCCGACGTGTGAAGAATGCTGTGAAATTAAGGTCGAGAAGTTGGTTATCTTTTATTTTGGCATGGATATTAATAACACGACAGGAGGTAACTGTAGACAGGAATTTACAATGTAAAGTCAGTTAAAATTTCATGCATCACAGTAATTTTTTTTAATTTTCCGCTGGTCATAATTAATTTCCTGTCTTTATTTTAAGAATCTCTTCAAGTGGTTATCATCAAATAAGTGAATTTTACTGATTTTGCCTCCAATACATTTCAATGAAGAATTTAGGTCGCGAAATTACTGCCACGGTTCTATACAACTATGTCTGTGCAAATACAGTGTACTCGTAACGTAGCAGTCATAAGCAAAAATAAATGTATATTTTTGGACAATTGTGACTTTATATCGGAGCTTATATAAAAAATTACCTCTCATAAGCATAAGATAACGTTGGGACAACTAAAAAAACCTACAGGGTATTCGCTTGTATGCAGATTCTCTCTCTGTCCCTGTTATCGGAGTGTGAATTTCATTGCGTTCATTCAAGGCTGTCTACGGTCGTCCAGGGTTGCCAATATAGTCGGCATTTTCTCCTGACTACCTCCAGGTTGTTACACAACCGAGCAAATTACTTTTCTTGCTGTTATATATTGTTCCTCATGAAAATACATAGTCATAGTGTCTGTAGCATCACTTCAGGCTGTTACTCAAAACGATTATGTAAAATGAACTGAAATGACCAATTATAGACAAACCAATTTCTTCAACGTTTCGTCCACATTTAAGATATCAGGTAAATTTTTTCAGTGCTTAAAATTTTTAATTATTTAGTTAAACAGCTTTTTAGACAAAGAATAGAGGCCCAAATATATCAAGAAAAAATTCCTGGACTACATCCAGAGGCATTAAAAGCCTACTATATGTATACGGATATATGAACATATATATTATCTAAATTACAGATTACTTAGACAATTTAATTGAGAATTAATTAACATAATAATCAGAAAAAATTTCAATACGTAAAAAAAATAGATAGCTTCAACTTATATGCATGTCTGCCAACCATGAAAGGAGAAACGACGGATAAAGCTATTAACTCAAACACAGTGCCATGAGTAGCAATATAGAAGTTATTATACGAAACTAATAGGTATGTTACAGCCCTTAACGCGATTTACAAAGAAATAATGTCATTGCAATGGGTGATATATTAAACTGAATTAGAATGTGAATTCACGGAACTTCCTGTTTAAATTCCATAGTGAATGTGGCAGAATAAAACTAATGACTAATTATTAAATACGCTATGGTGTTGGGCAAATCAAGTACTGATCTAAATTTCATAGAAATTATTTGCGCTGAAGTGACAAAGACAATTAATTGAGTATTATTAATTTGTAGCTAAGAAATGTATGTTTAGGTTAACTCCAGAATAACTTGAATGTTTAATTGTTTGATATAAATAATTAATTTATGATTTTAACTTTAATAATAATCTCATATTTTCAACTGTTAAAAATTTTCAATTTGATTCTATTATCGATTTATTGAACCCCTGAATGTATTTAACAACCTTGGATTTTATTGTTTAAAGAAAACTTTAAAATATACTAAATACCTGTTAAGTTTTAATAAGTTACTATATTCATGAATTATTTCGATTAAATTTTCAAAATATTAATACAGTGTTTTGATTTGATTCATTTAAGGTAAATTTCAAATTCTTGATTTATTCTAAAGCTCCTATATTTTAATAAATTTCTACTCTTCAATGTAATGGAAACGTTTTTCACCTAATTTCATTATTAAAAGGTTTGGATTTTATTAAATTTCTTTATTACTTTAATACCTTAAATTAGTTAAGGTAATATTTTGAAGCAGTTAAGATTTTTCAACTTATCAAATTCGTGTTTAAATTTGATTGCTTGGTTGTAAATTTAACCTTATTGAATTATTTAAAATAAACCATTTTTATTAATTTATTGTGGTGAATTGAATAGTTTAACGTTTGAAGTTAATTTTGGTTTTTAATAATTAGTTTATAAAGTTGACACAATAGTGATTTATAAAATTTAATAATTTTCAATCTTATTAAATGCCGGCTTTTAATTAGCTTACAATTAATGAGTCAGTTGAGCTCTTGCGTCTGACGAGTGCGGACGTGTTTACCTGGTTCGGCACATCCGTTTTGGTTTCGTACCAATCAACTGTTCCTAGACGAAAGTTAACACTAACATTAAAAACAAACATTGAATACGTTATTCTATGTGTGCTACGATAAAATCGTGTGGAAAAATTTTTATCACCAAAAAAACCAGATAAGAGAACGTGGGCTTTCCCGGTGTATATTATTCATGAACAATTCTCGGGTTTTCAACCGGGTAAGTATAAAATTTGTACACAACGTTTCCATGGCTTGCTCTGCCATCTTCTTCAGGTGAACTGATGGTGCCGAGACACTAGCAGTTTTTGTATGGGTTTTTGTTATAGCGTTGTCATGGTTGCGGCTGCGGAGGGCGCTGATTGGCTCTCAGCGTGGCTGCGTAAACAGTATCTGTTCTGGATCTCCGTTGCGTCTTCGGACGTGGGTTCCAGAGCGGGTGAGGGATCGACGTGTTGACTACCGACCCGCCGGCTAATATGGCTCCCGTACTCTTTATTCCGTGCTCGCAAGCTACTTAAGACTGGGTCCCACGCTTTACTTATTAACCATATTAGCCGGCGGGTCGGTAGTCAACACGTCGATCCCTCACCCGCTCTGGAACCCACGTCCGAAGACGCAACGGAGATCCAGAACAGATACTGTTTACGCAGCCACGCTGAGAGCCAATCAGCGCCCTCCGCAGCCGCAACCATGACAACGCTATAACAAAAACCCATACAAAAACTGCTAGTGTCTCGGCACCATCAGTTCACCTGAAGAAGATGGCAGAGCAAGCCATGGAAACGTTGTGTACAAATTTTATACTTACCCGGTTGAAAACCCGAGAATTGTTCATGAAAAAAACCAGATGTTTAATATTACAATATATGAAAAAACCTGTAAAAGTGAGGAATTATTATTTATTTTCTAACAATTTCGGCATAGAATATTTATCCAAAAGAACAAATGTACCCGACAGGAAGTTTTATACAGCTAATATCCTAACAATAACCGAACAATCTAGTATTATACAAGGTCATCAGTTCACAAATCCAAATGCTTTCATCACAACAAAGCTCTTTCCCGCCAAATCATCAGCTTTTCTTACACCAACAAAGAATGCAACTAGAAGAAACAAACAATGGTCAATTATCCAGAATAAATTCTACCAGTGAAGTGGAAATAGAAATTGCTAACAATGATATCCCTTGGCAAGTTGTTAAAAGTATTAAAAGGAAGAAAACTTACTACAGTCAAGAAAAATTAGATGAAGTGCCACAAGCCAATAGGTATAATCTAATCTCCTAACCAGATGAAAAAGAACCAGTAATTAATAATAAAATTCAAGGCAATAATAAAAATCACCCCTATATTTATTTTGCACGATTGTTGAATACATCATGGAGCAAGAACAATATTCTGCGAGGCCAATGGCCAACAATAGTGTAAAAATACATTTCTTAGCACCTGATGGAAATTGATCATTGATAAGAACGTAATATAATCCACCATACATATAAGGATTAAAGGGCCTACAGGATAGTAATAAAGTATCTGCATTATTCGATAGAAAAAAATTAAATTGTGAAGGAATTAAAAGACAAAGGTCATAAAGTAATAAATATGGTGAATTCTAGACATAGGCAATTGAAAGAGCCGTTAGGTCTGTTCTTTGTAGATTTAGAACCATCAGACAGTAATAAGGTCGAAACAGAATTCATAAATTATACAATAGTAAAATACTCATTGAATCTCCAAGCAAGGACACCAATATTCCGTATGTACGAATATGTGGCGGCAATCATCTCGCTACAATAACCTCTACAATAACACTCCTTAATAAAATCATATTTAAGTGAGCGATACTCCAGAACACAAGTCAATACAGAAACATCGGAATTCTATCCGATCCTTTCGGGAGTGCCACGAGGCAGCGTCCTTGGTCTGTTCTTGTATTTGCTGTTCACGTCAGATTTTCCAACGACGACAACCACGGTAACTGGAACTTTTGCTGATGATACAATTAGCGTAGCAAAACATACAGATACATAAATTGCATCATCACATTTACATCATCATCTAAAAGTAATCCAAGAATGGTTAGAAAAGTGGAAAATCAAAAAAAAAACAGCTAAAAATCATAACATTTTACTTTCACTTCGAGAAAAAAGCGAAGTCCTCCATAAACAAATATCAGAAGCACAACAAATCGATATATTGGAATGCATCTTGACAATAAATTTAATTAGAAAAATCATATTGTAAAAAATGAAACAAATATATTTAAAATACAAGAAAAGAAAAGCAACGCAATCACTTGTACTCTATATAATAACAATCATACCGATTTGGAGTTATGGTATAGAACTATGGGGTTGCGCCAGTAAATCTAGTATGGAAATCATTCAAAGGGCTCAATCAAAATTCCTTAGAGATATCGTCGACGCCCCCTGGTACGTTTCAAATACAAAAATACATTAAGATTTAGGCACAAAGTTTATAAATAAAATTATACAAAGAAAGAAGTAAGCGCCACACCAAACTGGAGCAAACCTTTAGTGCAACCATTCATGAAGAATGGAACAAGTAAAAGGCCAATTGACCTGAAGACAGCAGATGGCTGAGGAGACATTCATTGATTTAAATAACTGATTTCAGGGCCACTCGTTAGAGTGGTCCTCAATGACGTCACACTAACTGAATTGGACAACTAATTCCTATGTCAGCCTATTAGCCAATAGAAATGTATTTCAGATTGTTCATTGAAATAAAAAAATAATTAAAAATAAATGAATTACTCTATAATTAAATCACGTAAAATGTAGGATGTGTAATTTTTTGAATTTAATAAATTAATTATTTTCAATTTCTCTAATCATTTAATGGTTTTAACTTGCATGAATAACTAATTTGAATTATGTTCTATAAAGAGTTAACATTTAAAAAACGAAAACTCATTTAATTCCATTTCTGTTAATTAATTTATAATTTAATAGCTAATTAATTTTTTTATTTTCAGGGACTTCGATTTCATTAAATTTTGATGTTTAAAAGTTTTTAATCTTTTTGATCTCACTTTGCTTCCACTTGTTCAAACTCACTTTTCTGACGTAATGGCTAAGATAAAAATAGTCTTATTTTCTTCTTCAGAATATAGTATATACGTAACATGTATTTCAACGTCGATAATGTTTTTTATTAATTTCATTTCTTTTTTGTATTGTGAACAATAAAAATATATAATATTTATTTACTTGGAAAATTTTATTTACCTATTATATTGTGAACTGGAGGATAGGATTTTAATTTAAATTATAATCAATTTATTTAGTTAGATTAAATAAAAAAAAACAAATTAAAATTAGTTACAGAAAAGGGAAAACTATAATTAGAAAACATTGGGTTCAATAAAATGAACCACGACTAGCTCAGTATGATACTCGATCTAATAAGGGTCTTTTGATGGGGTTTTCGTGCAGCAAGAAAGTCATACATAACGCAATTATCGATGTAGCACTCACGCGTCTGGGAATCCGGGGTCACCGTGTGTTGGTGGCAGCTCCTTGGAGTGTGAACTTCTGGGTTGGTACCTCAGCTAGATTCTCGGAATTACGGCCGCTCTCATTCGTACTGTCTTCCTCGAGTCCAGGGAATTAGGTGAACCGACTTCCACCTGTTGCTGACTTCTCTCGGCTTGCCCCCAGATTCAAGACACTTCTCTTATTCGCGACCCACTCTTGTCACCTCTCTCTATTTCCTCTTCGTGCCATGATACAAGGACCAAGCACTCTTCAGACTTCTTCCTTGTTTGGCTGATCATTCGCGACTGACTAAATTTCACCAATCCATCGTCCCAAGTCGTCTCTTTCATTCCTATCACCACGAGGTACATGGTTGATCACCTGACCCTCAGCCCCAATCAAAATCCATCTTGGCTCGCGGTTTTTGTACCAAATTTCTGGTGGGAGATGCATCCTTCAAAATCCCCGGGGTCAAGGAACTGGACTCAGGTAACCGAACTTTAAGCCGCCAAACGGTCGAACTGACACGATCAGGACCCCGATGTCTCGCCTCTCTGTCGCATTGATGTTTACTCCGACTGAGTGTCTCGGTTGGGGAAATTAGCATTTCGCCCATCCCTAGTACGAATGCACTAAAAGATCCAAAAAGAATGTGCTCAAGGAAAACTCGCAATACCCAATGCATTTTTTATCTCCGATTTGTATGAAATACGTCTTTATACTGTATATACCCTGTTTAATAATTCTCAGTTGTATATTAATTATTGAAATTATTTATCAAATTGAAGACCTTTTATAGACTTTATTATATAAATTTACTCGTAACAACGTTTCGGCATGTTTTTATGCTTTCTTCGGGGTTTTTCGTTCCTCTAGAGGAAAATGTACAGGAAATTAACCCCAGGGCGGGGAAATTGAGACAGATTTATTTAAAAAATATATGGAAACCACTTACCACAATAATGTCAAAACATAAAAAATTACATCAGAAGTCCAACAATAGAGTAGAGAACCGAGGCAACAAGTAAGACTTCAATTCCTTTCCCACGCGTAATTATTGCCAGACTAAATGTTGGCTAGGAATCCCTGCCAGTGGCAAAGGAGTGACAAAGAGTAACGGGAAGCGTCAGATCTCAAATATTTAAGTAAGAACAGCAAAGGCATTATGGATAACACTAGTAGTAAATGAACCTAGTTAAACTAAACCAATAAAATAAAAATAAAAAATTAAGAAAATAGCGTGCTATAAGTAATACTAAGTATGTTAAAAAAAGGTCTCAATTTCACCGCCCTAGGATTAATTTTCTGTACATTTTCCTCTACAGGGAGGATAAAACATGTAGAAGGCATAAAAACATGCCGAAAGGTTGTTACGAGTAAATTTATATAATAAAGTCTGTACAAGGTCATCACTTTGTTTAATTATATAGAACAGATGTTAAAGTTAAACCTATTAAAATTATTATATTAAATTTTGTTTTCTGAATTCACAACTTTTGACAGATAATATTTCCGTCTGTAATGGGAATTACATGTTATCTAACCATTTACAGTTTTAAACTCCATAAATATATTTATATATTTGTTATATAAATATAAAAATGTTCATATAAAGTGTTAAATTTTTCTACACTTTCTATTGTAGAGTGATTATGTGGCCACTGATAGAAAAAGACTACATATTAGATTGTTTAAAACACTTTCATTCATAACAAATAAGACAAGAATATATTTTATGGTAACGAGGTGTCACAGAAACACTGATATACTAGGCGTAGAAATTATTCATAAATTGAACCACAGTGGTGGGTGATTATATTTACAGTCGAAGTAGTAGGATAAAAGGCTAACATTTATTTCTAAACTTTTTTAATGGGGACCTGCATAATATAGAAAACAAGTACGACCGCATTAAACCAGTTACACGAGTGATTACTGTAAGATTTCTGGTCAATTTAACCGTCATGTTAATTTAGAATTTTAAAATTTTTCGCATCCTTGTGGAACAAGTTTCTAACCAATTTATCCGGTAAAAATGTATTTTGCAAAGAAGCAGGTGCCGTTCAAGTAGACTTATAATTTCTACGTAAGATTAATTTTCCGTTGATGTCTGCTCGATCTGGAAACGAAAATTGATTCATTCCACCACGGTCAGTTATTAAGAATACACCCTGCTACTCGGTAATTCTCGTGGGGACTGAATTATTATACGTTATTAAATGCAGTATTATAATGCGTACCGAAAACCGGTTATTTAAATATTCATAAGGATTCTTTATTTTTTCAAGTAACCATATATGCAGTCTAAAGAATAATATAATTGTTTTATAATAATCAAAAAATATTGTGTATGTAAGTTATATGCTTATATCGCATTTTGATATAATTCAATATTCATAAACATTTTCAGTTTCGTATATCGCTGTAGGACCCACAAGTTTTAATTAGAGATTAGCATATTATAACGCAGTGCCACTTGTAATAATGTGTAATGTATAAATAATATGGTGAATATAAGTATTATAATTACATATATGTGCATAAAGTAGGCTTGTGTATGTGTAGGTTTTACGTACGCTCAGTGATATGGATCAACTTGAACCAAACTTGGTATACAGACGAATATCCCATCTGGGAAAATCAGTTTTCGGGATCGCTACCATTTTAAGAGACTCTTCCGTTTCAGTTTAAGTCGTTCCATACATCCTCTAAGTTTATTGGAAAAGTGCCATCCCTGTAAGTAATTATATGTCCCTATCGAAATCATAGAATGGAAATAGAAAGAACACGAATCCGGGGCCACTTCTCTGTCACGTGAGCTACCTCGTCGAGTAAAAGTATGTACGACTCTTCTCCATATCATTTGTTGGACGGGAGTGGGACAATTAGAGAGTCCGACTTAACTTATTCGGGTGTCCCTTGAGTTTTACCTGCGGTTACACATAAGTGAATGCCGGGTAAGACTACTTAAACGATATACTATACTAACAATATTTTAATAAGTGGTCCCCAGACTCTTATGGCCACTAACGTGCTTAGTATCACAATTTTTCATCGACGTTCCAAGTCAAAACATTGGTCTTATTCGAAGCCCACTGATAATGAATTAGGTCACTTTAAAAATATGATAATAAATAAATTATGGAAATACACAAACAATTTATTGAAGAAGTATAATTAGAGATGGGTCGCTCCGGAACGAGTCGTTCAAAAGGAGCGAATCACTCCGAGGAGTTGCTGCGCACTCGCTCCCGACTAGGGAGCGAATGACTCTTTTCAAACGCCTCTTGCCAGCTCGCACGGATGCTACAAGCAGTACCAGAAGAGGTTTGGAATTATAGAAGACGATGGCCAATGAAGACTAAGTGCGTGCGTGAGTGTGATGCGCGATGCCTTAGGGCAGCAGGACGCGACGTGTGAACGTGTGTTAGAAATTAATAAGGATAATTATATTCATAATATAAGTAAGCCAATTGGCAATCCGCCCCTCGCGAAGTAGTGTCAAGCAGGTTGTAAAGGGAGGTGGTTTTCAGTGGGTAAAAATCCCACACACTGTGAAACTCGGGTTTCACGGCGTCTTTGGGAGATTTTCCCCTACCCTCGTTAAAAAAGAAAGCTCCGCTCTGAGCTGTGATTTCCTAGGAAAGTGTTGTCCGTCAGTAGCGGACGTAATGCAACGGATGATGACGTCTGGCTGTGTAGCTAGATGGGGATGGAAGGTTTCCTAGGAAGCGTTGTCCGTAAAACTACCTGCGCCACCAGTTGGATTACGTCCGTGATGGCGTTGACAAACAATTCTCCAACGTTTTCCTCCAGGGTACGGACGTCATTTCAAAGTTAAACCTATATAAAATAGGGACTTCAAGTAAAATCATTAACCATAGTGATTTATTGTATGCCTTTCATCTCCCCTGGTCCGTTGAAGTAATTTTTAAACATTACTCAAATATGAGTGGAACCTACTCTAGCACGGACATTCGAATTGAGTTTTCAATGTGTAATTGAAGTGCATTATCAGCATTCTTTAACCTGTAGCTAATACTTCTCCTGCACTTTAGATGTTATATAATATTCAGGTACATAATGTATCGTATTGCCTGTAGGTTTTGTGGTAGCAGCCATACATTCCGAAATAATCGCAGAAAATTCTAAAAGTATTGTAACTGGTCCATGGAAATCGATATATTCGATAGTTACTTATCACTTTTGGTAGATCGTGTAGAGTTTGACGTCTTGGACGAAGTTACCTCCAGTTCTCGTGCAAGGGACAAAAGCTTGTCTCCAACAATCACATATGAAACAACAATATTTGTTGAGGCAGTGCTTTTGGGTCTGGTCCATTGAATGCAGATTTTTAACTTTTTCCCTATTTACCTAACTTCTAGGAAAAGAAATTCTGAAATAGCAAAGATTGTTTACGTCTGCGGACTTCCTGCATCCCCGGACCCGATTACTGTTAATCTAGGCGCTATTGCTGATATTTTTGATGTGCTTCTTGTTCTAACAATTATTGATGTGTGCTTTTGAATCAGAAGTGATTCTAATTCGTAAATTACTGGAATAAAAGACCTATTATTATGCAGCATCTATTTATCAGTCAGATTCTCATGAATAAAACACAAAGAATGGACAAAAGTCAGAAATGGAATAATTTAATTAGAATACGTTTCGTCCCCAAACTTTAGGAAAGTACTCAGTCCCTTAATTAATTTGTTTAAAAATTCCTGTTGCTCCTGTAAAATCCGCGGCCGAAATTAAAAATTGGGAGACGAAACATGGTTTAATTAATTATTCCATTTCTAACTTTTGACCATTCTTTGTATTCTATTGTTGGAAAAAATTACACTATGATTGTGATAAAGTTCCATTATTTTTTATTAAATTATATTACGATTACAGAACAATCATTTGAGTAATTGTTAATTATAATTTCTTGTTATTGTGAGTAGAATCGATATGTATAGAACAATGAAATAAAATTCTCACCTCAATTTATATTATCTATGATTGCTTCATTCTTCAAGACTCATTTCTTTTTGTAACAAGTATTAAATTTTCGATAATGTTTCCCTCGTGTGAAGTGAACTTAACTATGTAAATCAAACGGAAATTTATCTTTTTTTAATGAATGGGAAATGTAAAAGCTAATACTAACGTTAATAATGTAAAAAATTTTAGAAGTTTAGTAAAATATATAATATTTGCATTTAAAAATCAGTTTAAAATATCCTAGAATTTTAATAGTGATATTTACTCCATCTTTCAAGACTCGATATTTTTCGTAATAATAATTAAATTTGCTAAAATTTTTCCAATGTGAAATGAACATATATGTGTACATAAAAGGTATAAATATAGCTTTGTTAATGAAATGTCCAATGTAGTAGTAATAGCTAATTTAAGTTCACGTTCTGTATATAATTAAATTAAAAAATTATAAGTTACGTTAATAATAGTAATAAAAGTAACAACAAAACATTTAAAAACTTCCCGATATAATATATATATATATATATATATATATATATACGTTAGCTCTGTATCAAATATGTTGCGCTTAAATTCAATTGGTATCAATTTTCTTGTAATGATGCGTAGAATTGATATCTAAATAATATTTTTAAGTTAAACGTCATATAAAATATGTCCAAGTATCATCGATACAAGTCCACTATGTAATTAATCCTCTTACTACCGGGTCAGACGGTCAACCCTTACACCTGCAAACGGGACGTCAGCGTTAACGTCGTTCTAACTTTACATCTCCAGATTGGACGTTTCCGACAAACGTGGATACCATAGCAGGTAGAGAGCGCCTCCCCGTTTCCACTCTCTCGTGAGCAAACAACCCCTGACCGCTCCGCTCTCTACTGTTTTCGGAGCGAGAGCTTCCTGCTCTTTCTTTTTGGGTAACAGGCTACATGAGGGTGATCCTGAAGCAGTCAACTCCCCTTTCATAGCATAGGAAGGGACTTGAAAAGGGGGGATGTGGAAGGTAGAGCAAGGTAGCTCAGGGTTGACTGTGACTCCCTCTATTGTGAGGGAAGCTGCCCTGCGCTCTCTCAGTAGCTGGAGACATGCGATCGTGTCAGACGGATGTGTCATAAACATCAATATAATTCATTAACTTTAAACAAACACAACAAAGTTATACAAGTATATATTGAATCTGTCAAAAAAAGAAAGCTTAAACTGAAGTAAACTTACATGAAAAAATATATATTGAATCGTTACTCCAACCAGTCCATGTCGCAGTCCAAGGAAATAATATGTCCTGGCTAATGTTTTCAACACTTATTTAGAAATGTCTATGTTCATATGCACAAAAATAAACAACTATTCACACATATTTGAGTACAGAAATACAATTTGCGATACACGCATGCCTATTAGTCGGCTTCTTTTTTCTGTAGTTGTCTGGCCTGCCTTCGAAAAATCCTTTCACATGGCGTTGAAGTTGCTACAACGCACAACCGCTTCTTCGCCAATTTAAATAAGCGGGGGTATACGAGTGTTTTATTCGACCACCAGAAAAGTGGATTTTCTTGTCTCGGCAAAGGTATTTCTCAACCTGAGTAATGGCAACAGAACGGCCATTTGTATTAGCCATAAAATTTGACACTTTCTTGTCAAAAACACGCCATGTAATTGAATCAGTTTCCGTATCTCGCAGCGCAGAAGTAATTGCTTCGTACGAAGGCGGTTCATTTTATTCTAGAAGTTGGCAAAAATGGATTATGCCTAGTATGCACTTCGCGAAATTCTATTGGTCAGTGAATCCATACATTTTAAATCGCGGATCTAGCTCGTATTCCATTCATGGATGTTTATGAAATATTGGAGATGTTTTTTTGTGGAAATTAACGCAAAAACCATTAAAATAATCAAATAATGAATGCAGTATTAAAATAAAATAATAACTTTCCCAAGTATTTCATCCATCAGGTTCATTATATATATATATATATATATATATATATATATATATATGGCGAGATAGGGAGAAATATCGAATGCTGTGTAAACTCTGGAAACACGAGGGAATGCGAAGCAGCAGAGCGCTCCTTTGAACGACTCTCAGTGAACGACTCTTTCCAATGAGTAGCAAAGAGCGGCTCCGACCCATCTCTCTAGGTATAATTAAAACAATTAACGGAATAGATAAGCTTCAAATTCTCAAGTCTCGTTATCAAAGTGGGTACAGCTACCTTCATCGCCTGTCCGCGTAAATTTTCGCTCAGCAGTTACTTTTTATAACAGCAACCGCAGATAACCCATATATGCATAGATACGAAGTTTAAATCGGAATTAGCACGCTGCCAAATTTTGTCTACAATGAAATGTCGCTCAAAATCTTATTTTGCTTCTAAGGATATAAAAGCAGATAGTTGGTCCCAAATGGGCGTTGAATCCATATCATCTACGTAAAAGTATTTTTCAAACGATTTGATAAGTTGTAATGGGTCATTTTCAAAGGTGTTCTATATTGCAACACAAATTAACTTGATTGGAGAATACAAAGTGGTGCAACAAGGGAAAACAATCACTGATATCATCTTCAATACTTTTTTCCCGAAGAGGTAATACGAAAATTACAATAACCTGACGTGATGATGTCCCAAAAGCGAGGACGATTATGTCTATGAATTTTTTGTTGAGTAACAGGCTTCATGAGGGTGATCCTGAAACAGACAACTCCCCTTTAAAAGCATACGAAGGAAATTGAGTGTTTTGGTCATAATAAATTTAGTGGGATGTACACAAAATATTCTAACCGAAAGGTAATATGAAATTCTTATATTATTTTGCAAATATAATCGTATAATCCCTATCATCTATTCTGACTCACTTTAGCCTCTAATGATTGTTTCACTCTATACTATGCTTTTATTAACTTTATTACTAACTCACTTTATTTCTTATATTATCAAAGTAAAATTTGGATCAAATCATTAATTCCGTTAAATTCATCGAAATATTAATAAAAATATCGAGTGTGTAACATCAGTACAATATAATAAAATACTAAACTTAATAATCGCAATAAAATGTTTTAAATTATGAAACTTTAAGACTGATGACGCAGACCACGACATTGCTGTTTATGGCTTTTCAATCCTTTCTCACTGCATAACTTTTTATTGAGCGACAAGCTACACGAGGGTAATCCACGAGGTCGCAATTCACCCTTAATAACATGTAATTAACAAGGATAAATATTCAAAATATGATCAGCGAAGAGCGTATCGCCGAGTCGATATTACAAATTTAAAAGAGATGAGGTTGGGGTTCACATTGGAAGTAAAACAATTCAAAATGAGAAGTATGCCGTGGGAAAACAGGTTTAGTAATGAACACAATAATCCTTAATAAAATATAATAGTATTATTCAAGATCTTAATTACACTTTTTAAATTTCCTTAGTCCTCTGAGAATGAAAGAATAGAGAATAATTTAATTGGAATTTGTGAAAAGAAACTAAATAAAAATAATCGTTCGCTCAATGAAACTGACATTACTATTCGATGTCTTGCGTGGCGAGATGGTCGGCGCCTTTCTTCTTCGTGGACGTTCTAAGCAAACCTCGTGACCATCAGCTGTCCGTTCTCGCGCTGTTGCACAGGCAGGTGTAACGCTGGCAGCAATCTTCCTCAGCGGCACCGGGATGCGATCTGTTCGCAAGCGGCCGCGTGCAGGGCTGGTAACGGCTGTCTCAGGAACCAAAGTGGGCACGGTGGCGTTGTTTCCCGCTCTCATTCACGGAAGTACATGGTTATCAACCACGCGTTAGTCAGCGTCGACGAGTGAAGTCGCGCTCACAGTCGGCAGCGTTGGCGGCGTGATGACAGCGAGGGCAGGTACAGGGCGGACACAGCTCGTGGGTGGCGGAAATCTTCGCTGACTCAGCCATGGCAGGTCTGGCGGCGGTGTAAATCTTCACTCGCTCAGGGACGGAGCGTCTCATGCAGAAGACTTCCGCATACTTCAACGTTCCCATCGTACCTCTGTTCACGCTGATGGCCCGATTGCAAGTGTTTTTCTGTCCGTTCTGCTCTGGGCTGCCTCGACTTCCTCGACCAATCGCTGATGATTCCAGGGGAGCTTACCATTGGTACATTTGGGGCACGTGTTTGAATTCACCAATGGGATGAGTCTTCGGTACGGCCGCTTCGAGAAGTTTCCAGACTTTTCAATAATTAGGACTCCACATGTTTCGAACACGCGGACATTCGCCCCACGTGGCCAAGTCCATATAAGGAGTGCACCGTGTTCGCAGTCTACTATCGCAAATCTGTAGCGCAGAAATTTCACATAGTAAAAACAATACTAAACATAAGAAAATGACCAAAATACGTAACATCAAGTGAATTACAGCTTGTAATGTCAAGATATATATATTGCCAAGTTTCTGAAGGATCATGAGTTTGAATCACACACACGTAGAGGTTATAAACGTTTATTTAACGGCAAAGTGCTGTACAAAGTTCGTACTGCGTAAGACTGACCCCGATATGGAATACAGACCAATTTATTGTGATATCCTTTTCAGGGTATAAACATTTTTTAATCAATTCAACAATATATAATCAATTTGAAATTAAGAGTGATTACATAGGCTTAATCTCAGGGGATTTTGGGTCTCTCGGGAGATGTAGTATGCAGTTACTGAAAATAGAAAAAAATCATTAAATATTATCCAACCAGAACAATGAGCAAGTTTCACAGCTTTTTAATAACTTACCCACAATTACTGGGCCTACAAACATCCACCTCACGAATGTTTCCGCGTCTCTCTGGCGTCTTGCAGGATTTTTATCGATGAAGGTAGTTTGAACCAGATCCGCAACTCATCTGCTTCCTCGAAACATCTGACCTTTGCAAACCTCTGACCACGTCTGCTCACGTCTCACCACATCTGACGTCTCTGCCCACCTCTCACAGCATCTGATCAGGTCTGGACACATCTGCTCTCTGCCCACCTCTCACAGCATCTCCTTCCATCTGCTCATGTCTCAACCTATCGGCTCCCCTTTTAAATTCTCCGACGGGAATTCCCCGCCATAGGTCTATTTCATAAAACTCCGGGGTTCCCCGCCAGTTTATTTCAAAAAATTTCGGGGTTCCCCGCCCTCATTTTTTACACACGCTCGGCGGGAGTTTCCCCATCGTTTTATTACACACGCCCCGAGGGAGTTCCCCGTGGGGCACCCCTTTCGGGGGTTCACTCGCTTTCAGCCGACTTGACATTGTTGTTGGCCGAACTGCGTCTCACAACGCCACAATATCACAAAAATCCACGTTTCTTCATCACATTATATAATCATGGAATAATCCAGAAGCAGAACATTCTCGAAACAGAAAATACTAGAAATTAAAGGCAAACAATTTAAATAAAACAAACATGTAAAAATTGGTTGCGTTAGGTAGGATCGAACCCAAGTCTAGCTTGATATCTCTCAGCTATCACTGCATGGGATGTGGCATTGCTGCCCTGAGTCCTCTAGATGTCGTCATTGGCCCGATGTAAGGCGATCCAGTTATTCCTGGTCTTGGGCTGGCAGTCGTCATTCCTACATCTTCGTCCCCGTAAAATTCCGCGTCGTCGTCGGGTCGCGTTTGGTCATGAACCTCTCTTTAAACGTAGGGTTCCTGATACGGCTTCATCCTCAGTACGTGGACGGTGTGAAATACCGTTCCCCGGTCTGAGATTATGGTTCTTGGAGCTCCATGCCCAAGTATTATTTATTCAACGACGAAGGTGGCGATCTCGAAAGCTTCCG
Organism: Eucriotettix oculatus; assembly: GCA_034510155.1. Lineage (NCBI taxonomy): Eukaryota > Metazoa > Arthropoda > Insecta > Orthoptera > Tetrigidae > Eucriotettix > Eucriotettix oculatus. Next base: position 196,760,337 of record CM067376.1, on the reverse strand, counting down.
ACGATGTTACAACTTTTGTGACGGCAAAACGAGTTAAGTATTCGGTGTAATAATCCACTTGTTTCCCGGGGTTATGTAAATTTTCCGAGCAGTCATTTCCGATGCGTTGATATGGTGCGTCGGCCGAACGAATCGGCAGTAGTCGCCCAGGTGGTCGTTGGGGAATCGTCTTTATTCTCTGACACTCTTTGCAGTGGTCTTACATAGTGTCTGACGTCCATAAGTTGTCGCGGCAAATAAAATCGCCGACGGATTCTAATCATACGTCTTGACGACTCATAGGTGCCCAGCGGAGGTTGCGTCTTGAAACTGCCACAGAATTTATAGACGCAGTTGCTTGGGGATTATTAGCAACTACCTTCTTCCAGATGAGTCGTAATTAACGGTTAGAGGGCGAATGATCTTTCATCTCTCGTCCGCCAGATAGTAATCAGCGTGCTCTATCCCTTCGAAACGACTTGGCAGAGCCAGAAATCATCCAAGAGGCCATCAGGGAGGAGGTGGAAAGCGTTTTGGCGCCAATCTCCACCCCGATGTCCTCCTGACGAAAGGTCGTTCCAAAGAGGAACCTACCTATGTGAAAGTTGTTGCACGGGAGAGGAGCCAATCTACGCCCCAAGAAAGACGGGATAATAGACTTGCGTGTTTCCACTGTGGCTGTCATGGACACTGCAAGGACAGGAGACGAGTATTCGACGAAGTAGGAAATAGCCGAGGACAGGATGTATATGACGATCGACGCCAATATGACCGAGCCGAACAGAGAGAGTTGTTCCGAGGAAGATATAGGTTTTCGTCACCGTACCCCGCCGCACGGAAAGGACGCTCTCCGTCACGTCGCTCGAGATCTCCGTCGCCATTCGGCCGCTTACCTAACCGACGTAACCTGGGAAAGTAGACAACGTGACCTTCCCAGCATGGTGGCTGGCACAGGCTGGGGAGTCGAGTGCTTAGCGCTAACTTGGCTAGGAAAACCGACTGGTTGACCTCCCGCGGAATAAGGGCAGATTTGGTAAGTCCAACTCGAACTCCTCAATGCTAATTTCTGGACCGCAACGACAAACGTCTCATTTTCTCCTGCGCTTCGAGACGAAGTGTCCTGTTTCAGTCAGAGAAGTGAGCTCCTCGGATGAAAAATAGTGTGGGATGAACAGTAGAGGGGATAATAAAATTCTAAACAAACGCAAATTCCGATAAAATAGAACGAATTAAAAGGACGTAAATTATGAAATAATTTTCTACACCGATTTATATAAAAATATAGTTAGATAATTAAAATGAGGATAAGAAAATAATAAATTAAGAGTGATGTATTCAAAATTGGACGGAACATGTTTTGGAAGATTCTGGATGGATCCCAATAATTAAAGATCAACTGCGTAGAAACCTAATCAAAACTCATTGTTGGGATAGAGAAATCGACAATGTGAAAAATATAAAGATGCCATTGATCAAGTCATTTGTAACTCTGGCCATCTGTTTATCGCGAAAATTAGATGTACTAAAAAGATAATTATTATGAAAAGTAGGAGAAAATTTTGGGATAAAAATGCAATAAACATGAAAAATGGGAAAATTAGAATTAAAATATTGAAAATAGAGGGTAAATTCAGAAAATTAGAGATAGGATAGGAAAAATTGCCAAAAAGCATGTGACGCAGTGGCGATTAGATCTATATATATATATATATATATCTGTGTGTGTAAAGTGAGCGGTGTATCATCAAAAAGATGAACGAGTGGTTTCCGATCCGATCACTAAACAGAACGACTTTGCCCATTTATACACTGCGTTGGGAATACATTGTACTATCTCTGGTTTTTACAAGGTTCTCACATGCCGAGGCACCTTCATCTACTTTAAGAGGTACTGGGGTCGAAGACTTTGGGCATACGATAAGAGTTGTCCGCAGATTTCGTTGGTACAGTCGACTAACTGCCCCCTAAAATTGGTGGAGCAACGGAGTAGGAAATGCTACGTCCCCACACCAAATTCGTCTTCCGTCATTCGGAAGGGCGTAAGAATACTACCCAATACCCCGACCAATCTGATGCAGTATTTTTCTAGGGTTTTCTCTGCATCTTTTTTAGGGAAACACAGGAGTATATTTCGTAAACTATAGTCCGGGCGCCCAAGTCAACCCTTGACTACCCTGCTATACCTTACAAATCCCAATTTTTCAATTCTCTTCCTATGCTATTAGAGGCGAGTTGCCTATTTCAGGATCACCCTCATGTAGCCTGTTACCCAAAAAAAATCTAGGTTTCCCTTAGCTGCCTTCCTCTGCCTTCAGTTTCCCGCCTTTCAATCATCCTTCCTATGCTCTCAAATGGGAGTTGCCATTTATTGGATGACCCTCAGTACCCTGTCACCGAGAAATGTCCCTGAATCTCATTTGCCCCATTCTTTTGGTTTTCACTTCCCCTTTTCTATATATTTTTAATTTTGTTAAACAGTAGTATTGTAAATCCTAATGTGTACTACCCTGAAATATACCATTACTTTTAACCATTCTTTCCCAGTCATCCGAGGGGCGTTTTACTTTATGCAGGCGACCCTGCGTCAGAAGTAGTTAAAAGACAGGAGATTTCTTAAACCTAAATCCCGGGGACCTAGTTTAATGTTTCCTCATTTCTTAATTTTCTCTACTATTGCACAAAATGGTCCACAACGGAGATTGGCCTCATGCATCTTGCAAAGTACCCCTCCCTCCAATCCGCCGCCGCAACCAGAAAGGCTCCGTTAACATGCAGAAGTTATGTAAATCTTGTCAATTTTATGAGCCTCCAAATAACTAGTCACGCCGTTTAAATTGGACGCCCCATGTAATATCAGCCGCCAGGACGCGAAGGACGTTGCTGCCGTAACAGAAAAGCAAATTCGGCATAGGAAAAATCTTAACACAATTTTTTTTGAGTTAACAGGTTACATGAGGGTAATCCTGAAACTGGCAACTCCTTTTCAATAACATAGGAAGGGAATTGAAAAGGGGGCATGCGGAATGTAGAGCAATGTAGACAAGGGTTGACTAGGGCCCCCTGACTAGAGATGCAGGGAAAACCATATAAAAACCTGCATCTGGTAGGTCGGGCATTGGGTACTATTCTCACGCCCATCCGAATGACGCGAGAAGTGTTTGCTGTGGGGTCGCTGCATTCCCTTTTCCGTGTCTTCGCCAGTTTTAGGAGGCAGTTGGCCGACTGATCCAATGGGTTCAAGGGAAAACTCTTGCCTTATACCCAAGGTCTTCCTGACATAATCAGATGAGCCCCGTAGTCACTCTGGGGTATGCGGTTTTTGGAAATTTTATGAATCAATGCATCCTAATTCTATTAGTAAATTTCTTAATGGTAATCTTAAAATGCTTTTTCTACGACTGTTTTGAGGTTTTCCTTCACTTCGACAGGCCGGTACTTGTAACACTTATCTCCATTGCACAATCGCTTATAATGCCATCAGAAAATTACCAGACTCATTCGAACAGGAACACCAGAAAGCGTTTTCAGTGAACAATTACGAGCAATTACTGGTACCAATAATTTTGAAGTAATTGTTAGTGAGCGCACTCCTAATTCGTAGTTTTCCTATACGTTACCGCTTATTTCGACTGCACGTTATGAAGGAAATTGCTATCAGCCACCATCAACTCCATGCAGAATCACGAATCTGTTCTGTTTAAACAATACGAGAAGCTATCACGGAAGAATCATAAAGGTCGAAAATTTGCAAAACCGAAAATATTTACTATTAATTATTATTTTCGCATGACTTCTTATGTAGCATAGGGAAGGGAGGACTGTCATTTTACCTGGAATTTTGGAGTTACAAGTAACTAATACATACTAACATAACATCTACAGAAGACATGCAGCAGTAATTAAAATAGAAGATCAGGAAAAGAAAGCAGAAATCAAGTAAGGAGTAAGACACGGATGCAGTCTGTCGCCCATGTTGTTTAACTTATACATAGAACATGCGATGAAGAATTTAAAAATGAAATCTGGGAAAGGAATCATACTGCAAGGAGAATAAATAAAAAGCCTACGCTTTGCCGATCATATTGTAGTATTAGGGGAGTCAGAAAAAGACTTGGAAACCATAATAAATGGCATGAACGGGGTCCTGGAGAAAGAGTTCAATATGAGGATTAATAAAGGGAAAACCAAGATAATGGAGTGTAGAATGGGAAACAGTGGAACAAAGGGTGCTGGATTGGGAAGAGATATTTTGACGGAAGTTAAGGAATTCTGCTACTAGGGAAGCGAAATAATTAGGAATGGTAGAAGTGTAGTAGACATAAAGAGTAGGATAACACAGGCAAAGAAGGCTTTCGCCGAAAAGAGGAATTTAACTACGGGTAATATAAGTGTAAATATTAGGAAATCGTCGATAAAAATGTTCATATGGCGTGTGGTGTTATATGGGTGTGAAAGGTGAACGATAGGAGTTGGGGAAAGGAAAAGAATAGAAATCTATGAAATGTGGTGCTATAGGAGAATGCTGAAAATCAGATGGGTGGATGAAATCACTAACGAAGAACTTCTAAACAGAATAGGGGAAGAACGAACAATATGAAGGACGTTAACCAAGAGAAGGGATAGATTAAAAGGTCGCGTTTTAAGTGATGAGGGTCTTGTAAAATTAACATTAGAGGGAAGTGTGTGGTGTAAGAACGGAAGAGGGAGGCCAAGGATAGAATGTGCTAAGCAGATTAGGAAGGATGTGGGTTGAGCTAGTTATGCGGAAATGAAAAGACTTGCGCAAGATAGGTTAGCATGGATGGTTGTATCAGGCCAGTCTTAGGACTGAATGCCACAACAATAACAACATACTTGCTAAAATAACTAGCAATTTAGTTATTCAAGTATAGCTCTGAAAACGAAACTGGAAAATCAGGATTCATATACCAAAATAAATTCTCTCTTATTAATGGGACAGTGAGGCGTTATGCAATTAATTAATTATTGATTATGTTAAGTATATGTCATTAGTAAACTGTTGACAACGTCTTGCAATGCAGGCGTGACAGCTAGCCCCGCCCTAAATGTAAGATGTAACAAGACGACCGTGAGAATTTTATTTCGAATACGCAAAACACTTAAATTTTCCGACGTCAAAACATTATTGCTTGTAATTTATGCCCCGTTTAAGTTCATATTTTTGAGCAATTAACAAAACTGGTCTTTAAGATTTCGTGTCCAACCTCCCCAGTTGAATTTTTTTATCCGCCACGGATGTTAGAAGTGCATCGAAACATCATTGTTGCGTAGAAACGTTGCTGTTGACGAGTATATTCAGCCTATCATTTATGAACGTATAATTTAAATATACCAAGTGTGATAGGATTACGTAATAGAGATAAACTCATTTGAATAATTTTTCGATGGATTATTCAAGGAACTAGATTTATAGCTGTGATATGACGTGCTGAAGGACGATGACCGTAATTAAGAAATGATTTCAATTAATGTCTGTTTGGTTACTTTAGTAAAAATACTTAGTTTAAGGCATACCAACCTGGACTGAAGTACCGAATTTAAAATATGAAACTCAATGACCTGTACCCATAAATATATATATGGAACTATTGTTGGTACAATATACTTTTCTATTCTCTTTAACTAAATCGGCAAACGAATCATCACGATGTTATTAATTAAAAAGTATAATAATAGTAACAAATGCACAATAATTAGAGTGAATGAATGATAATACAATCTAAGAATATTCTTATGATTGTCGTAAAGCAAAAGGTTTAGATGTTAACTTGTATTTGTGTTGGCGTTGCCCAGGAATTAATTTATATTTTAACACTACAGTAATTAATTCGACAAAAATCTATGTAAATAAGTGATTAATACATCATTTTCGAAAATTTGCGTCTTCGCGCCCCCTCCTTTATAATAATTTCATCGTAACCACCTCAATGACCTAGTATCTTAAACGAGTCAATAAATCTGCCGGAACCTTAAATAAACACAGTAAATTAAGAATAGTCAGAAGACTAATCGCGAAAATTATTTATTTGCATTCAAATATCTGCCGTTTATGTACGTTTCAAATTTCAGTATTCTCTACTAGTAGTGTTCCTTCTTTCGGGGCGCAAGAACAGCTGTACAAAATTTGGTCGAAATTTCTCCACGCGTTAAGCTTTGTATGCGTCACATACGTACACAAATATACACATAAACAGCCAATTATATTTATAAGGAGAAGGAATTTAAACCATCTCTTCCGTATGATTACTGAGAAATAATGTGTATACATACAAATACATATGTAGGAATTAAATTAGTCTGAGTGTTTAGCCTGGTCTTCATGATGTCAATCTGCGACTTATAAAAAATTCCAATATTTCTTAAATACAGTAATTAAAAAGTTTTAATACTTCAGATTATATGCCATAAAATAACATTTTATTTACGTAATGACACTTTTAAATTGTGTTTCGCAAACGTCGCGTCGGCTATTTTTATTTAGTTACAGTAGAATCAATCTCAAGGGCCAGAGTTGTATTCCATGAACATTTACATTGCGACTCATAAAATATTTTGCATTATTATTACCTAATGAAAAATTATCCATACTTAAATAAAATTTTAGTTTAACTAGAGCATTATTTCACGCTAAACAGCAACTGAATTATCTCGCCTGATAGGCTACATGAAGGCTTTCTATCTCTTGCGAGTAGAACCTTGTTTTGTCTATAAGGGAGGAAGAAAGGAACCCTAATTATTAAATAACTCTCTATGGGTAGAGCTCCATAATACACCAAAATTTCATGATAATCGTATGAATCGTTCAGAAATTCATAAGGGACAAATATGAAGTCGCAGATCAGACGATTGACGTGGGACCTTTTTGGCCTGAAAATTTTCAATAAATTGACAGAAATCTTATTTGGTATGAACAGCGCTAAACTAATAATTCACGGAAACTGGATCAATGGTATAAGAATGCAAAAAGGTAAACCTTATTACGCACAGCGTGTTTCAACAGATCCGGTCTCACATATTGCCTTTCATTTACATAGATACTGTATATTAAAAATATATTTAATTCACACGCTGAAACATAAAAACTCACCAAGTGAGTTGATTTACTTTGATGCTTACAGTAGTATAGCAAAGCCGTTTCTAATCCATTTTGACCTTTGACCTTTTACGTCACTCGGCCTTGAAGACTGGCTGGGGCCCCGGCTTCCCCTCCCACTTATGACGTCACTCGACCTTGTTTACACACTTGTCTAATGTTTTGGTGGCCTTGAGGGATGCCGGATGCTTTCCCCTACATATTATTGACGTTGGGCTTTCCCTTCCACTTATGGCATCACTTAACCTTGTTTTGCACACTATTTGTGGTGTGTTTACAAGCTTGATTAATGTTTAGTAACCTCGAAGACTGTCGAAAGCTTTCCCCCCCTCCTATTTCTCGATGTCATTAGACGTTGGCACACTATTGTCTTGAAGACAGCCAGAGGGTTTTCACTTTCACTAGTTGCTCCTCCCACCCTCCCATTAGTACATGCATATAGCTTTCCCCTCCATATTATTGACGTTGGGCTTTCCCTTCCACTTATGGCATCACTTAACCTTGTTTTGCATGGTTGGCATACTATTGCCTTGAAGACAGCCAGAGGCCTTTCACTTTCACAAGTTGCACCCCCCACCCCACCCCCCATCAGTACATGCATATAAAAACAATTCTCTGAAAAATCTTACCATAAATTGTTTGAGCGTGCATAATTTTGTGTACACCACATCATCATCATCATCGGCATTTTGATTTGAGGTAAGACTATTTTTACCCATGTTTTAAAGATAAATATGATTTACATTATTTATCTTTATATATATAATTTGTTCTGCTTGTTTCAAACAGATGGAATTGCAAAAGAAGCTTACTAACTTGGGGGAGATTAGAGTCTTTAAACCATTAGATCAGTTGGTGATAAATGAAATATATACACCAACATCATTCAGATCAATGAATACTCGTTATGGTAGGAAAATTGTAGTGGATATTAACGTAAACGACAAGTTAACAACAGTATTTTTACCTGCACAGTATAAGGAGCTAACGGATGCTGATGTTAACGAAATGAATAATAACAACCTCAAATTTGTGTTTCGAGGCAAAGAACATGGACGTAATGTAGTAGAATTTTTAAATTAATATGAATTTTAAACATGTAAGTTTGGGGTTGGAGGGTGATATTATTATTTCACATCTACAATCTGAAGAACGAGGTGGATTGAGGGCAGCAGAAATAGAAGAAGAGGAGGAAGAAGAAGCAGATGAAGATTGCTGGCTAGTTTGCATCGCACCATCTTCATTTCGTGTGTATACATCTAATGATACATTACATGATATGAACGTTGATGAATGTGTGCTCACAGTGTTATTACAAAATCCTGTATTAGATACTAAAGCTCACTTTCTAATCATTTCTAGTTATAATCACGAAACGGAAAGGCGTGAATCAAACGTTGTGGTATTTAGCGATTTGGATACTAAAATATATCAAAAGAATTTATTGTATAGTCTTCAGAACACGTGTGAATCAGAACTCATCCACTGTTCTAGCGATAGAATACATTCCCCATATTGGTGGGTTTACTGTCAGTTATTCAACCCCTCAATTGATGTTAAAACTGTATATAGTAATTGTCATTGTTGTTTATCAAAATTGGTTAGACAATGGCGAAACGTATGAAGCTATCAGACGAGGCTTCATTTTCCCATACAGAAGCCATCGACGAAAACTTTTTACGCGACACACGATTATGTATAGAGTCAATGCTAAATGAATGTGATGGTGGTGCTGGGTTGAATGTTTCTACATCCTTCCAACAATTATCGGAACCAACATTAATTGTAAACCTTGATGAATTAGATGCGTATTGGAGGGAACTCACGAGTAATATTCATGATTGTAACTCTGTTATAAATATAAGTGTGGAAAAATGTGTTTGGACATTACTAGAGTCGTGTTTTAAGTCTCGAATGTACACAACATCTATTCAAAACAATACCGATGTGAAAGATCCTAAATTGTTTTTGGAAAAGTGTTATACGTGTTTCCGAAAGTATGTGCAATTAGCTCTAAAACATAGTGCGCTTAAGGTGAACACTTCATTGATATGTGAATATTTGTTGCCGAGTACAGGTGAAACAACGAAAATGCATATCTCTTCAAAAAATAAGATCATTACTACAGCAACAGATTTGCGGTTGTGGTATGATGAATACGTTATACAAGACATCCTAAGAAAATTGAGTAGATTCCCAGAGCGAGATTCGGGGTGGTCGCTTAAGTCAATGTTGGAACTACGTATAAATATAAATTCATATGTTGGGATACATGCGGGTCATTGGTTGAAATTACCAAAAGTCATTAGAAATAAGAGAGCTGTTATAAATGTAATGTGTGAAGATGACGACTGTTTTGCTTGGTCGATCATAGCAGCTATAAAGCCTGCGAAAAGTCACAGCGAACGCCAATCGTCCTATCCTCACTATAGACATGTTTTAAATTTAGAGGGAATTCCTATGCCTATGGAAATACATAATTTTTCTAAATTCGAAAAACAAAACGATATATCGGTAAACGTATACGGGTTGATGAATCAAAAAAATGGTCGGTGGATGTGTGTAGGAAACGAGAGCCAACAAGAAACGTTTACACTAGTACCCATTTATATCACAAAGAAAAAAACAGCTCAGAACAAACATGCCAACTTATTGTTGCTTCAAACGGAGGAAGATAATGCTGTATACCATTTTTCTACAATTAAATCCCTGTCTCGTTTAGTGTCTTCTTCTTTAAATAAACACCAACATGTCATATACGTATGTGAAAGTTGCCTATCTTATTTCAACACGCAACTGAAACTAAATGAACACAGCGTAAATTGTCGTCAATTTGAATCATTGAAAATAGAAATGCCAAACGATCATGAAAAAATTATCCAATTTAGTGAGTATAAACATAAAGAAATTGTTCCTTTTGTCATTTATGCGGACATCGAGTGTACTTTGAACCCAATCGATGCGGTTATGTCGAGGAATGAAAATAATAATTCCTTTACATCACGACTGCAACATCATAGGCCACACAGTATCGCATACTATTTGCATTGTTCTTACGATGAAACTTATAACAAATTTAATTTGTATCGTGGAGACGATTGCTGTGATTGGTTTGTTCTAGAACTGTGTAGAATTATTGAAGATATTGCTACTCTATATTACGATCACAAAGTTCCTATGGAAGAACTTAGCATCGATGAAGAATTAGAATTTTCAGAGGCACGCGTTTGTCATATTTGCGAGAAAGATTTTGAAACAGTTAAATCAGATAAAGTCAGAGACCATAATCACCTTACGGGGAAATATAGAGGCCCTAGTCACAAGGATTGTAATTTGCGTTACATTTTACCTAATTATGTACCAGTATTTTTCCACAATTTAAGCGGATACGATAGTCACTTTATAATTAAAAAGCTGTGTGAGAAGGTGGGGGAGGATGGCGAGGTGCTAAATCCGGGGAGAATATCACTAATACCCTCAAATATGGAACGATACAAATCGTTTAGTAAATATATCCCCATCGGAGGTGGTAAGCGATCATTACAGTTACGTTTTCTTGATTCATTCAACTTTTTAGGCGGTTCGTTAGAAAAATGTGCTTCGTATATGGACAACAATGCGAAGCACATAACACGAAAATATTTCTCCAACTCCGCTCACTTTGACTTGATGTGTCAGAAGGGTGTATTTCCCTATGAATACGTAAAGCAAACGAGTGTATTGGATGAGAATGCTTTACCCCCACAAGAAATGTTTTACAGCACAATTAGCGATAGTAACATTTCGCAAGGAGATTACGAACGCGCCCAATGTGTGTGGAGAACATTCAATTGCAGTACGTTGGGGGAATATTCGGATCTCTATTTGAAAAGCGATGTTTTACTTTTGGCAGACATATTCGAAAACTTTCGAAGTGTGTGCAGAACAACCTACGGATTGGACCCTGCTCATTATTTCACAGCTCCCGGTTTGGCGTGGAGTTCTCTTCTGAAAATTACAAACGTCAAATTAGAACTCTTCACAGACGTTGACATGTTGCAGTTTGTGGAAAAGGGAATTCGTGGGGGAGTAGTGTTTTGTGGCTGTAGATACGTTAAAGCCAACAATAAATACATGTCCGATTACGATTCGGAAGCTCCCAACTCTTATTTGATGTATTTTGATGTCAATAACTTGTATGGTTGGGCCATGATGCAGTATCTACCAATAGCTAATTTTTCTTGGATTCAAAATGTTAACAATTTCAATGTGCAAAACGTTTGTGATGAATCTGAAATAGGTTATATATTGGAGGTAGATTTATCGTATCCGAAAGAAATACACGATTGGCATAACGATTTTCCGCTCTGCCCCGAAATGATGGCAGTTGGTGCAACTAACACCAAAAAACTTATGACAAATCTGCATGACAAAGAACGCTACGTAATACACTACCGAAATTTGAAACAGTGTTTGCAGTATGGTTTGCAATGCACAAAAATACACAGAATATTACAATTCGATCAAAGCCCTTGGATGAAACCATACATCCAATTAAATACGGAGAAACGTAAAGAGGCCACAAACGATCTCGATAAGAATTTTTTTAAGTTAATGAATAATTCTGTCTTTGGTCGCACACTGATGAATGTGCGGAAATTTAGAGATGTAAAAATCGTTACGCGGTGGGATGGGCGTTATGGTGCTGGGAGATTGTTGGCGCAACCTAACTTTAAGAAAAGGGTAATTTTTGATGAGGCGTGCGCAGCCATTGAAATGGGGAAAGTGTGTGTCAAGAACAATAAACCTATTTTCGTAGGGATGGCGATATTAGAATTATCGAAAACTAAAATGGTTGACTTTCACTATGGGTATATGAAAGCAAAATATCCAAAAGAGCTAACGTTGGTGTACACCGATACTGATAGTTTAATTTATCGCATAATGACTGACGATGTTTATGCGGACCTAAAGGATGATATTGCTCAGCGGTTTGATACTGGTGACTATTTGGAAAACAATCGGTTTCGAATGCCTAGAATGAATAGACGCGAAATCGGTTACATGAAAGATGAATTGTCTGGCGTTTTGTTTCATAAATTTGTCGGGCTTAGAGCCAAAATGTATGCTATAGAAACTGAAAAGAAGATTGAAACTAAAGCCAAGGGTGTTAAATCTAACGCAAACTTAACCATAGCGGATTATGAAAAATGTTTTCGCGAGAACAAGCATGTAATGAGAAAGCAATATTCCATACAATCGCATCATCATGATGTTTTCACTGTATGCCAAAACAAAATAGTTTTATCGGCTGATGATGATAAACGTTTCATTCAGTCAGATGGTATTTCAACTTTAGCGTTGGGTCATTATCGTATTGTAAAGTAGATGATTAAAAAAATGTTATTTTTGCTTTAATTCTTTATATAATCACTGTGTAAATATATGCTTATATACTTATTGTAATAAACATTAATTCTGATGTAAACTCTTGTTGTCATTACAAACCTTTATTCCAAAAAAAAAAAAAAAAATCCATCCCAATTCTATGTATATATAATTAAGGAAAGGTTGTGAAATAAATACATTACAAACTATTTAGAAAAACAATATACATATATTTGTTAAAAACAACAACATAATAGTAACAATGAGAAATTACATTTTTCCATCCAACAATTGTTTTATAACAACTTCCCCACTGAGCGGTTTGTAGGTGACGACGCGATCATGGAGCAGTAGCGCAGAGAGAGACGTACTTTCAGGAATGATGACATCTGTTTCGAGTTCCACACGAATATCGACTGAAGATGAGCGAATAGAATCATTTTGATGTGAACAATCGATGACGATCAAAGGTGCTTGCGACATAAATTGCTTTCTGTTGAGCATTGGTTCAACTATTTCACTTCCCTCAAGTGAGTGATAATATGAAGACTGAAATTGAGTATACATATCATACAGGTCGGAACAATCATGTTCGCTCCATTTAACACGTATGTCTTCATTGGGGTAGTGCTCTTCGTTGAGGAAGACTTTGAGTTTAGAAAGATTGCAGTGATCGAACCGCCAGCTGTTAGCAGATTTTATTTTTTTATTGATTTGAAATCCAAAAATTATGAACCGAGGTTTCTCCAGTTGGGAAGATGCTTTTACGGTCCAGTTAAATTTATTAGTTATAGGCATTGAAGGTAGTTCATACAGTTCCCACGATCGAAACGCCATATAAATGTTATCATTTTTTTCTTCGATGCCGAGCATTCGCGCCTGTTCTTCGTGGGAGAGAGAAATAGATGGGACCTTCCAATAAATATCCTCAATGATTATTTTAGATTTATCATCCTTGGTATTGCTCAGGAGAGTGCAATTGTCATTGCTACTTCGGATTAAAACAAGTTCATGCGTGCAACCTATAATACACTTTTGATAATCTTCAGCAAAGCCCAAAAGTAGAGATAGAGGAACGATTACGTGGAAGCGACCTGTTTTAGAATCAGCAAGTGTATCCCCATCAGCGACAGGAAACCAACCAGCATTTTCAAGATTGTTTGTAGGCTTCAGTGATGTATAAGCCTTCATCGTGCTTGTTATCCCCAAATTTCTCGTGCGATCTATTTCCTGTGCGTTAAGCTCATAACGACACTCGTTGAAGAGAAATGCTGCAAAATTTGTATCGAGAACTGCAGTAGTGCTCGTCTTCCCATCATCGTTTGCGACTTTACCTACGATGTGAATATTACTCTGCGATGGCAGCAGACTGTATTCCTGCTTGCGAATTGGAATTCGTATTTCATCGTTATATCCGAAAGTGGTGCCTGCGTAGGGGCGGTAAATTCGCTTCTTAACAGCTGTAATGGATTGACTGAAAGTAGGTTTATTTTCCACATCCAACACATGAAACATGGTGTTTACCACACAAAGACTTGTCTGACAGTGATGAGAACGCGTCATGTTTGATTGGCTTTATACTTTTTTTTTTCACTGTGTATCCTAGAGATTCGAGATACCGTCTGTTGCTTATTGTCAACGTATTTTGGTGAATATGAGTTTGTTGCTGTTGTTGGCCTACACTTTTTCGTACGTAGATGATGCCCATTATTATTATTCAACCGCTCGTATGTGAAGAGTAACTGAAAGATTTTCTTTCTGAAGGCTAATCTTACCCCCACTCTGATCTCGAAGACTCACACTAATGTTGTTAACACTTTGCAAGGTGATGGGATAATAAATCATAGGCAGAGGTTGCTCTATTATTTTATATCCAGGGGGAACTTTGGGGAAAAAATCGTATATAGAATGTGTACGTTTTCCGTTTAGAAATGCACCTTGAGCAATATTGCACTCCACCCGTATGACGTTAATGTTCGTGATGCAGAATGGTGTGGGGGAGAAATGTACTGCGCCTGGCTTTAATATGACTCGTTCAAAACCTAGGATAGATGCTAGAGATCCGTCGATGGTAAAGTCGATTGTGTACGCACTAAATAGTTTCGTTCGCGATGTAACTTTATCAATCCCCATATAAAAATTATCTTTTGTATGTTTCTTCACGTTTTTTTTCTGCAGTTCTTCCGTTTCTTTGGGAGTGTCCCCTATCTGCGCAAACTTACTATTCAATGCTGACACGATGTCTTCAAATTCGTATGCACCTTCTGGTATGGTGATGTTGACATTAATGTTTTCATGTGGTTCTCTGTATCTAATTAACAGCAGATTATTTTCGTTTGTTATGTTGGAAATCGAGTTGGATGTGTATAAACTTTTCAAAGCCACTTCGTACGAAACATCGTCTAATACAAGCTCCTCAGATAGATCCGTGCTCAATTCAGATCCGCGTCCTGTCAATGTGTGCACCCACTCCTTCATGATGGTGATGGTGATTTGTGTCGAACTAATCACACATCGGAGGTATTTATAGTCAACAGAAATTGTAAACACAAATGCCCACAAATAATGCTATCGAAAGATTGGTATCGTTCGTAGTTATACCAAATACTATGGCAAGCACGCAAATAGTGTGAAATTTCGCGAGGCGGTTTAAGGTTACCATAACTGTCGAAATAGTGTGCACGCCTCCCTCGTTTACAAAAGGCCACCCAATGTGAACCAGAACGGGAAGATGGTTCCAAGTTTACAATACAACTCTCGTTGTTACGTGCATGCTTAGGCAATGTGTTTCGCATGTAAACACCACGAAAATGGGGGATGTGCAACCGCAACGCATAGTGGTGCAATTCTATGTTGGTGAGTGGTTTGTATGGTAGTTTTACCATGGTCTGAGGTACAGACCTAAACCTTTTTTGTAAGGGGCTAGATATATCCCGTTTCCACCACGTAGAGCTACCGCCTCCATAACATTGTTGTGACGTTGCATCTCGGACAATTGTTGTGTTGCACTTTTGGCTTTGTTTACTGCGTTGATTATACCTGACACACCGCCGGCCAAACCTCCTAAAGCCGAGAGACCCGCGAACACTGGAATGAGCGGAAGAATTCCCCCCACCTTTTGTGGTACTGGGATTATTCTTTTTTTGTTTCCCACACTGTTGGTTTTCCCTGCAACAAGACGTGCTGCTTTGAGCGCAACAGCAGCCGCTTGCTTGGCGTTGGTATCTGCTGCTAGACATGAAATTGCTTTCCGCGCACTCTGAATGATTGAAGATAAATTTATCTTTTTTTTAAAGCTCCTTCTTTTTGTTTTCTCTCTTTGGACTCCAGCTCCAAGCTTCGACTTAGCTTTCATGATCCCTGCTACGGCTAGCGCAGCAATTCTTTCACGTACACCCGCGTCCTGCGACTTGACTCTAGACCAAGCCTTGGTAGCTAATACACGATCGGCTTCCTGTCGTTCACTTGCGCCTTTTTGTTGGTATGCTATATCATGCTCCTTGCACGCACGATCCAGAGGATTGATGCCTGGATCACCTCGCTTCAATCGTTTTTTTGAGGTGAGTACCCGGACCACAATACTGATATCCTGGAATATGTGCTTCGAAAGGTATGTGGTCGATTGTTTTGTTTATAACTTTGTTCAGAAAGCCACTTCCGCTACTGATCTTCTTCTTCTTCTTATCGCTGCTGTTGGTGGTGGTGGTGTTGGTGCTGTTGCTCTCTCGAGCGATGAACATTTTGTGGATGCTTACATTTTTCGGTATGCGTATATATTGATGTGTATTGCTGTGTATGTAAACAGTGCTACGATGAAAACGGTGAAGCAGAGCACCTCCCTACCTGTTCACGTTGTACAAGAAGAAGATGGTGGTGGTGGTGGGGGGCGAAATGCAATGCGTCGTCACAGCGCTCTCCTACCAAATTCTCTACGATGTCTCGTATGCGGGCCTTCGAATTGTGGAAAGACGAACCTTATGATTAGTCTGCTGGAACACCCAAATGGGTTGCGTTTTACCAATATCTATATCTATTCGAAATCGCTGCAGCAAAGTAAATATGTTCGCTTGGAAAATATATTGAATTCAATTTCAGACATCTCCTATCACTGCTATTCCGAAAACGATGATGTTGTGCATCCGGAAAAAGCTAAGCCAAATTCCATAATCATTTTCGATGATGTGGCGTGTGATAAACAGAATCTTATGAAAATATACTTTAGCACTGCTAGACATTTCGGTGTAGATGTATTTTATTTATGTCAGACCTACACTCATCTACCTAAACATTTACTGCGTGATAATGCGAATTTCATTATCTTATTTCGACAAGACGTCGGAAATCTTAAACATGTTTACGATGATCATGTTAATACGGATATGAGTTTCGATGCATTCAAAAATCTTTGCGCTCATTGTTGGAAAACTCGGTACGGTTTCGTTGTTATCGATAAAGATAGCGAATTAAATAATGGGCGATATCGCAATGGATTTGATGAATACTTTGTGCAGTCTGCACGCGAATAGAATATAAAACTCCTTTGAACGATACACTACACTATCAGTTTGAATGTAAGCCTGCTTATGGAAACACAAAAAGTGCTTCGTTCGAACACCCGTTCGAAAGCTCGTTCTACGGACACCCGATCGCGCATAACAAAAGACATTCGTGATAATAGACACCTTGCGCAAGCCATCAAGAATATAAAACATAAATATAATACACTTAAATCAGATGATGTTGCAACAAGAAACTCATCTTCAAAAAACATTTAAACCAATTTCGGAAACCACTACAATCCTTACTGAATAGTGTTAGGAACAACCACACATTCCAATCAGCAGCACCAACAGCACTGCCTCCTATGAAAAGAGAAGAGGATGAAGAAGAAGAAGAGCGAGGAGCATCTTTTGTAAAATTCTTCGAAAAAAAACATATCAAAACAAAAATTTGGATAAAGTATACGGTGTACGGAAGGAAGGAAATCGATGGTTGATTGGAGATTCCGAAATATTCTTCGATGTAAACAACTTAATAACCATAAATAATAAAACCTATGAAGGAACAGATGGACTTTATAATTTACTCTTTACAAACAAACCCAAATATTACGAAGCAACAGATCTTAGAGAGTACAAGCAAATATTGGAATCTACAAACGCACACAGATTACAACATCTACCGACACATCAGTTGAAGTCCAACAGAGGCTATAAATATACCGAGATTATTAAAAAAACTCTTTCCCCCAAAACATACAGGTCATGGCATTACGTGGAAGTCTCATCATCAACAACAAAAACGATCTATTGACTATGTTACACTGGGATGATCCTAATGAACTTGTACATCGATTGCAGTTGTTGATGGCATCAAAATCGGCTGGTCTCACTGCTCACGAAAACGAAATTATATCCATCATCGAAGAACTGCGAGAAGCTCGAATCATTGCATAAAAACTAAGAACTTTCTTTGCTTCACATCATACCAGAATGATGGACGTTAGAGGCAGTATTGCTAGTGAATTACATCGTCCGGCTCGGAAACGCTATGCACGTCGTAAGGTTATAACCAAGGGACTAGATGATCTACATCAAATGGGATTTGGTGGAAATGATTCCCTATTCGAAAGAAAATAATGGTTTTAAGTACATGCTAACTATTATTGACGTTTACTCCAAATATGCATGGGTACAACCGTTAAAGACTAAGCGGGGTAAGGAAGTTGCTACAGTAGTATTTCAATTATACGATAAGAGCAAACGTCATCCATAAAAACATCCAGACAGATAGAGGTACTGAATTCTATAATGCAGATTTCAAAAAATGGGCAACATCACACAACATTAATCATTACTCTACGTACAGCAATATGAAAGCAAGCGTTGTAGAACGTTTTAACCGAACTTTATGTGAGCGTATGTGGCCAATATTTACAAAAACAGGTTCGCATGTGTGGATACATATGTTACAAAATATTGTTCGAGACTACAATCGCTCCTATCACCGTACCATTAAAATGAAACCGTGTGATGTACACGATAATCGTTTGCTCTCATCGGTGTTACAACAATATCAAAATGGTTGGAGGAAAGAATAAATTTAAGTTGGAGACGTTGTCCGCATCAGTAAGCAAAAACATCAATTCGAAAAGGGTTTATACACCGAATTGGACTACAGAACTCTTCACTATTCACAAAGTTCAACCAACAAACCCCATAACTTACATACTGAAGGATTAACAACAACAATTGCTGGCTGGTGCTTTCTACATGGAGGAATTACAAAAAAAACTAAGCATTCAGATGTCTATCTCGTGGAACGGATACTCCGAAGGAAAGGGGATAAAGTATTTGTAAAATGGTTGGGATATAATAATTCTCACAACAGTTGGATTGATAAAAACAATATTCTGTAATATTTTGAATAAATAAATTTAATATATATAACTTTTTTTTTTTTTTTTTTTTTGTGAAATCGGTTGTTTACATTGTTATTCCTTCCCTAACCAGATTGTCAAGGAGGGTGAGAGAAAATTAAACAAAACAAGAAAACTTTATAGCAAAATATGTTTATTTAATATTTTATGAACATCACACACACACACACACACACATTTACTATTATTCAAATGTCTATTATACTAAATTCTTGAGGTGTTGGACTAACACACACAACACACACTACTTCAGTTTGATTGATGTTTACACATTAAAGACAAATTCTGAAAAGAAACAAAAACATATGAAATATAACATTCGCTATATAAATATAACAATCACATACAAAATAATTCACCTTTGTTGCAGACTACTACTTCCACCTCATCATTTATTCTACTTGTTATAAATGATGTTAACAGTCGCTCTGTATCTGCTGCATTTTGTAGATTCGCACCTCACAATCTCGGACATGATATCGTGATCTTTTGTAATGTAGTCAGAAACCCATTTTTGTTTCTCCTTACCCTTCACATATATAGGGCAATTGAAGCTGATATTCAACTTCTGAAATAAAGCTTTCAAATCGTCTGCTGATATTGTACCTTATCCCACTCCAAACCATGTATATTCTTATGCACATAATTGTTCGCTTTATTGTACGAATTAGCGTTCTCAAATGGATTGCTATCAAGTTTTATTTGAATGCTGTATATTTTAGTTACTAAATCATTATTCCTATATAAAATAGCTAAATCGCATGGATTAAGTTGGCCATGTTGGTTGGTAATAGCTCTGAAAATCCAAAACACACAACATTTTTTTTTTACCAATTACACCACACTCAAACGAATGATGATATGTTAGTTGTGCAAGGTGATTTTATACTTATGTTATTGGTGGGGAGGGGAGGGGAGTGAAAGCGATGCAAATTATACCCTCATGATTTCTCAACACTATGTGAGAATAGACCACTAAACATTAGACAAGTGTGTATACGCAATTCTGATAATGTGGTAAACAGGGTTGAATGACGTCAATAATATGGAGGGGGAAAGCATCCGGCATCCCTCAAGGCCACCAAAACATTAGACAAGTGTGTAAACAAGGTCGAGTGACGTCATAAGTGGGAGGGGAAGCCGGGGCCCAAGCCAGTCTTCAAGGCCGAGTGACGTAAAAGGTCAAAGGTCAAAATGGATTAGAATACGCGCATTTGCTATTACTCACTTGCTTTACTTACTTTCGTTTTATGAAAGTCCATTAATTTTGCTTAATTGTGCCGCCGCTTATTTAAATTTCCCTGCGTATTTCACAAAAATGTCACACATTAGGAAACAACAGCGACTGTCAAAACGTGACCTATGTGCTTTTAATTATTCACACTGTTTTGACTGCTTTGATAACTAATTGATGTATCTAGAGACAAACATTTGTTAAAAAAATTGTAGTTATGGCCCTCCACAGTGTTTATTATATTAAATAAATCAAAATTAAAATACAACCATTAAATTATTCAACACAAAATTCAACATGATGCTCTTTCCACCAAAGTTATCGAGTTTTAGACTGAAAAAACTCAAATAATAACAATAATGAGGAATTTCGATCAACAAGTATAATTTAAAACTTATGTGTGGCAACATCCAGGAAAGAAACTTCGGACGGCTTACCCAGTAGTGTTAACTGCCCAAACGAATTGGGGCAACTCTCGGATCTTTCTTCCACGCGGTCTTCTGCTTCTCTGTCTCTTCCGCCGAACCTTTTCATCCATCCAGACAAAGCCAAGAATCCTCAAAATGAATGTATTATCTTACGTTCTGACATATGTTTAACTAGTTTCTCTCACCTCTCCCTTTTCTATAAAGCACCCCCAAACGGTTCCTGGTTGGGGGAGGATAAAATGCTGCTGGGTCTGCCGGGATGAATTGGTTTTTTGGAACTTTGCTTTATTTAAACGGAAGCTTCTTCCTAGAATGTGTTTGCCTGATTCCGACCATGCTTGTATCAGCCGCACATTTAGCACAAACATATTCACGAGATAAAGTTTGAGAATATATAATAATTAAATAATTTGTGAGTAGCAACACATTTTAAGCCGGCACACTCTCATCGTGGTAAAGTCCACGTTGGGCGCCAAATTTGTCACTTCCTATTCTTTCACTAGCATATTTCAGCTCCTATGAAACTTTCGGAAGTGACTATCCCATGTTCGGTTACCAGTCTCGATTGGTGTACCGTAATAATATTGAAGAACGGAATTAGGGAAAACAATTCTAGGAAGAAGCTCTCTGTCTCAATAATGAATGTTCTTTAATCTCAATCCGTTCTTCAAATTCTTCTCAAAGGCATCAAAAATAACTTCATGCGATTTAGTATTTTTGCATTAAAAACAAAACATTTATTATAACTAATTTTATCGAATATAATACCTTTCAGATTTCATAAAATAATATTTTTATAGATACTGAACGAATACGACTGAAATAAGGTTTTATTGTTTTTATTTATTTTACTGAAATTATTTCGCGAACAGTTAACTGATAAGACAGCTCATCACCAACAAATAACTTACGTAAAGTAGGACGTGGATCAAAAGATGTAGCGACTGCGAGAAACTTTACAGTAAAATTACAAGAAACAAAATGTGTA
>CM067376.1:196714256-196738688 GCA_034510155.1 Eucriotettix oculatus | reverse complement strand
TTAATTTAAAAAAAACATGTATTAATTTTTGTAAGCAAAAGATTGCGTACTTCTAGAAATTGCACAGTAAAAATTGCAAAACCTAAAATTTAAATTTTACCCAAGAGGAACACGAAAGAAAGCAAAACAAAAAAAAACTATAACTCTAAATATTGGAAAGATTACCTTTTACAAAAATAGCTTCTGCAGTACTTCACCCTTGAGAGAGATCGTAAGCTCACACGGTTGGGCGCCAAAATGTAATATACTTTTTTGTGTATAAAAACATTTATTAATTTATAGTACAAATATGATCAATTTTAATATTTTTGTTTATTAATTTAAGTGAAGACACGGGCTTAATCTCAGGGGATTTTGGGTCTCTCAAGAGATGGAGTATGCAGTAGCTGAAAATAGAAAGAAAAATCATTGAATGTTATTTATCCAGAGCAATGAGCAAGTTTCACAATTTTTTTTATCGCTTACCCGCAATTACTGGGCCAACAAACATCCACCTCTCGAATGTTTGTGCGTCTCTCTGGCGTCTTGCAGGATTTGATCACGTCTGCTCACGTCCGTCCACTCGTCTGCCTTCTGCCCTCTCCTCCACTCGCCTGTCTCTCTCTCTCTCTCTCTCTCTCTCTCTCTCTCTATATATATATATATATATATATATATATATATCGTAACGACCCGTTACTTCGTATACACATTTTGTTTCTTGTAATTTTATTGTAAAGTTTCTCGCAGTCGCTACATCTTTTGATCCACGTCCTACTTTACGTAAGTTATTTGTTGGTGATGAGCTGTCTTATCAGTTAACTGTTCGCGAAATAATTTCAGTAAAATAAATAAAAACAATAAAACTTATTTCAGTCATATTTGTTCAGTATCATAAAAATATTATTTTATGAAATCTGAAAGGTATTTATTCGATAAAATTAGTTATATTAAATGTTTTGTTTTTAATGCAAAGAATACTAATCGCAGAAGTTATTTTGATGCTTTGAGAAGAATTGAAGAACGGGTTGAGATTAAATAACATTCATTATTGGACAGAGAGCTTCTTCCTAGAATTGTTTCCCTGATTCCGTTCTTCAATTTATTTCGTTACACCAATCGAGACTGGTAACCGAACATGGGGATAGTCACTTCCGCAGTTTCATAGGAGCTGAAATATGCTAGTGAAAGAATAGGAAGTGACAAATTTGGCGCCCAACGTGGACTTTACCACGATGAGAGTGTGCCGGCTAAAATGTGTTGCTACTCAAATTATTTAATTATTATATTATTCTCAACTTTATCTCGTGAATCTGTTTGTGCTAAATGTGCGGCTGATACAAGCATGGTCGGAATCAGGCAAACAATTCTAGGAAGAAGCTTCCGTTTAAATATAGCAAAGTTCTCAAAAAACCAATTCATCCCGGCAGACCCAGCAGCATTTTTCCTCCCCCAACCAGGAACCGTTTGGGGGTGCTTTATAGAAAAGGGAGAGGGGAGAGAAACTAGTTAAACATATGCAGAACGTAAGATAATACATTCTTTGAGGATTCTTGGCTTTGTCTGGATGGAGAAAAGGTCGGCGGAAGAGACGAGAGAAGCAGAAGACCGCGTGGAAGAAAGATCCGAGAGTTGCCCCAATTCGTTGGGCAGTTAACCTACTGGTAAGCCGTCCGAAGTTTCTTTCCTGGAGTGTTGCCACAATAAGTTTTAATTATATCTTGTTGATCGAAATTCCTCATTATTGTTATTATTTGAGTTTTCAGTCTAAAACTCGATAACTTTGGGGGAAAGAGCATCATGTTAATTTTGTTGAATAATTTAATGTTGTAATTTTAATTTTGATTTATTTAATATAATAAACACGTGGAGGGCCATAACTACAATTTTTTTAACAAATGTTTGTCTCTAGATACATCAATTAGTTATCAAAGCAGCCAAAACAGTGTGAATAATTAAAAGCACATAGGTCACGTTTTGACAGTCGCTGTTGTTGCCTCATGTGTGATATTTTTGTGAAATACGCAAGGGAATTTAAATAAGCGGTGGCAAAATTAAGCAAAATTAATGGACTTTCATAAAACGAAAGATGTAAGCATCAAAGTAAATCAACTCACTTGGTGAGTTTTTATGTTTCAGCGTGTGAATTAAATATATTTTTAATATACAGTATCTATGTAAATGAAAGGCAATATGTGAGACCGGATCTGTTGAAACACGCTGTGCGTAATAAGGTTTACCTTTTTGCATTCTTATACCATTGATCCAGTTTCCGTGAATTATTAGTTTAGCGCTGTTCATACCAAATAAGATTTCTGTCAATTTTTTAAAAATTTTCAGGCCAAAAAGGTCCCACGTCAATCGTCTGATCTGCGACTTCATATTTGTCCCTTATGAATTTCTGTACGATTCATACGATTATCATGAAATTTTGGTGTATTGTGGAGCTCTACCCATAGAGAGTTATTTAATAATTAGGTTTCCTTTCTTCCAATCAAGGTGCTAGCCGAAAGAGATACAAAGCCTTCATGTAGCCTATCAGGCGAGATAATTCAGTTGCTGTTTAGCGAGAAAATAACGCTCTAGTTTAACTAAAATGTTATATAAGTATGGATAATTTTTCATTAGGTAATAATAATGCAAAACATTTTATGAGTCGCAATGTAAATGTTCATGGAATACGACTCTGGCCCCCGAGATTGATTCTACTGTCACTAAATAAAAATATCCGACGAGACGTTTGCGAAACACGATTTAAAAGTGTCATAACGCAAATAAAATATTATTTTATGGCATATAATCTGAAGTATTAAAACTTTTTAATTACTGTATCTAAGAAATATTGGAATTTTTTATAAGTCGCAGTGCAGATTGAAATCATGAAGACCAGGCTAAACACTCAGACTTATTTAATTCCTACATGTGTATTTGTATGTATACACATTACTTCTCAGTAATCATACGGAAGAGATGGTTTCAATGCCTTCTCCTTATAAATATAATTGGCTGTGTATATTTGTGTACGTATGTGACGCATACAAAGCTAAACGCGTGGAGAAATTTCGACCAAGTTTTGTACAGCCGTTCTTGCGTCCCGAAAGAAGGAACACTACTAGTAGAGAATACTGAAATTTGAAACGTACATAAACGGCAGATATTTGGATGCAAATAAATAATTTTCTCGATTAGTCTTCTGACTATTCTTAATTTACTGTGTTTATTTAAGGTTCCGGCAGATTTATTGATTCGTTTAAGATACTAGGTCATTGCGGTGGTTACGATGAAATTATTATAAAGGAGAGGGCGTAAAGACGCAAATTTTCGAAAATGATGTATTAATCACTTATTTACATAGATTTTTGTCGAATTAATTATTGTAGTGTTAAAATATAAGTTAATTCCTGGGCAACGCCAACACAAATATAAGTTAACATCTAAACCTTTTGTTTTACGACAGTCATAAGAATATTCTTAGATTGTATTATCATTCATTCACTCTAATTATTGGGCATTTGTTACTATTATTATAATTTTTAATTAATAACATCGTGATGATTCGTTTGCCGATTTAGTTAAAGAGAATAGAAAAGTATATTGTACCACTAATAGTTCCATATATATATTTATGGGTACAGTTCATTGAGTTTGATATTTTAAATTCGGTACTTCAGTCTGGGTTAGTAACCTTAAACTAAGTATTTTTACTAAAGTAAGCAAACAGGCATTAATTAAAATCATTTCTTAATTACGGTCATCGTCCTTCAGCCCGTCATATCACAGCTATAAATCTAGTTCCTTGAATAATCCATCGTACAATTATTCAAATGAGTTTATCTCTATTACGTAATCCTATCACACTGGGTATATTTAAATTATACGTTCATAAATGATAGGCTGAATACACTCGTCAACAGCAACGTTTCTACGCAACAATGATGTTTCAATGCACTTCTAACATTCGTGGCGGATAAAAAAATTCAACTGGGGAGGTTGGACACGAAATCTTACAGACCAGTTTTGTTAATTGCTCAAAAATATGAACTTAAACGGGGCATAAATTACAAGCAATAATGTTTTGACGTCGGAAAATTTAAGTGTTTTGTGTATTCGAAATAAAATTCTCACGGTCGCCTTGTTACATCTTACATTTAGGGCGGGGCTAGCTGTCACGCCTGCATTGCAAGACGTAGTCAACAGTTTACTAATGACATATACTTAACATAATCAATAATTAATTAATTGCATAACGCCTCACTGTCCCATTAATAAGAGAGAATTCATTTTGGTATATGAATCCTGATTTTCCAGTTTCGTTTTCAGAGCTATACTTGAATAACTAAATTGCTAGTTATTTTAGCAAGTATGTTGTTATTGTTGAGGCATTCAGTCCTAAGACTGGTCAGATGCAACCATCCATGCTAACCTATCTTGCGCAAGTCTTTTCATTTCCGCATAACTAGCTCAACCCACATCCTTCCTAATCTGCTTAGCACATTCTATCCTTGACCTCCCTCTTCCGTTCTTACACCACACACTCCCCTCTAATGTTAATTTTACAAGACCCTCATGACTCAAAACGTGGCCTATTAAACAATCCCTTCTCTTGGTTAACGTTCTCCATATTGTTCGCTCTTCCACATTCTGTTTTGAACTTCTTCGTTAGTGATTTCATCCACCCATCTGATTTTCAGCATTCTCCTATAGCACCACATTTCATAGATTTCTATTCATTTCCTTTCCCCAACTCCTATCGTTCACCTTTCACACCCATATAACACCACACGCCATATGAACATTTTTATCGACGATTTCCTAATATTTACAGTTATATTACCCGTAGTTAAATTCCTCTTTTCGACGAAAGCCTTCCTTGCCTGTGTTATCCTACTCTTTATGTCTACTATACTTCTACTATTCCTAATTATTTCGCTTCCCAAGTAGCAGAATTCCTTAACTTCCGTCAAAATATCCCTTCCCAATCCAGCACCCTTTGTTCCACTGTTTCCCATTCTATATTCCATTATCTTGGTTTTCCCTCTATTAATCCTCATATTGAACTCTTTCTCCAGGACCCCGTTCATGCCATTTATTATGGTTTCCAAGTCTTCTTCTGACTCCCTTAATACTACAATATCATCGGCAAAGCGTAGGCTTTTTATTTCTTCTCCTTGCAGTATGATTCCTTTTCCAGATTTCATTTTTAAATTCTTCATCGCATGTTCTATGTATAAGTTAAACAACATGGGCGACAGACTGCATCCGTGTCTTACTCCTTACTTGATTTCTGCTTTCTTTTCCTGATCTTCTATTTTAATTACTGCTGCATGTCTTCTGTAGATGTTATGTTAGTATGTATTAGTTACTTGTAACTCCAAAATTCCAGGTAAAATGACAGTCCTCCCTTCCCTATGCTACATAAGAAGTCATGCGAAAATAATAATTAATAGTAAATATTTTCGGTTTTGCAAATTTTCGACCTTTATGATTCTTCCGTGATAGCTTCTCGTATTGTTTAAACAGAACAGATTCGTGATTCTGCATGGAGTTGATGGTGGCTGATAGCAATTTCCTTCATAACGTGCAGTCGAAATAAGCGGTAACGTATAGGAAAACTACGAATTAGGAGTGCGCTCACTAACAATTACTTCAAAATTATTGGTACTAGTAATTGCTCGTAATTGTTCACTGAAAACGCGTTCTGACTTGGGCGCCGGGACTGTTCGAATGAATCTGGTAATTTTCTGATGGCATTATAAGCGATTGTGCAATGGAGATAAGTGTTACAAGTACCGGCCTGTCGAAGTGAAGGAAAACCTCAAAACAGTCGTAGAAAAAGCATTTTAAGATTACCATTAAGAAATTTACTAATAGAATTAGGATGCATTGATTCATAAAATTTCCAAAAACCGCATACCCCAGAGTGACTACGGGGCTCATCTGATTATGTCAGGAAGACCTTGGGTATAAGGCAAGAGTTTTCCCTTGAACCCATTGGATCAGTCGGCCAACTGCCTCCTAAAACTGGCGAAGACACGGAAAAGGGAATGCAGCAACCCACAGCAAACACTTCTCGCGTCATTCGGATGGGCGTGAGAATAGTACCCAATGCCCGACCTACCAGATGCAGGTTTTTATATGGTTTTCCCTGCATCTCTAGTCAGGGGGCCCTAGTCAACCCTTGTCTACATTGCTCTACATTCCGCATCCCCCCTTTTCAATTCCCTTCCTATGTTATTGAAAAGGAGTTGCCAGTTTCAGGATTACCCTCATGTAACCTGTTAACTCAAAAAAAATTGTGTTAAGATTTTTCCTATGCCGAATTTGCTTTTCTGTTACGGCAGCAACGTCCTTCGCGTCCTGGCGGCTGATATTACATGGGGCGTCCAATTTAAACGGCGTGACTAGTTATTTGGAGGCTCATAAAATTGACAAGATTTACATAACTTCTGCATGTTAACGGAGCCTTTCTGGTTGCGGCGGCGGATTGGAGGGAGGGGTACTTTGCAAGATGCATGAGGCCAATCTCCGTTGTGGACCATTTTGTGCAATAGTAGAGAAAATTAAGAAATGAGGAAACATTAAACTAGGTCCCAGGGATTTAGGTTTAAGAAATCTCCTGTCTTTTAACTACTTCTGACGCAGGGTCGCCTGCATAAAGTAAAACGCCCCTCGGATGACTGGGAAAGAATGGTTAAAAGTAATGGTATATTTCAGGGTAGTACACATTAGGATTTACAATACTACTGTTTAACAAAATTAAAAATATATAGAAAAGAGGAAGTGAAAACCAAAAGAATGGGGCAAATGAGATTCAGGGACATTTCTCGGAGACAGGGTACTGAGGGTCATCCAATAAATGGCGACTCCCATTTGAGAGCATAGGAAGGTTGATTGAAAGGCGGGAAACTGAAGGCAGAGGAAGGCAGCTAAGGGAAACCTAGAATTTTTTTTGGGTAACAGGCTACATGAGGGTGATCCTGAAATAGGCAACTCCCCTAATAGCATAGGAAGAGAATTGAAAAATTGGGATTTGTAAGGTATAGCAGGGTAGTCAAGGGTTGACTTGGGCGCCCGGACTATAGTTTACGAAATATACTCCTGTGTTTCCCTAAAAAAGATGCAGAGAAAACCCTAGAAAAATACTGCATGAGATTGGTCGGGGTATTGGGTACTTTTCTTACGTCCTTCCGAATGACGGGAGACGAATTTGGTGTGGGGACGTAGCATTTCCTACTCCGTGCCTCCACCAATTTTAGGGGGCAGTTAGTCGACTGTACCAACGAAATCTGCGGACAACTCTTATGGTATGCCCAGAGACGTCCACCCCAGTACCTCTTAAAATAGACGAATGTGCCTCGGCATGTGAGAACCTTGTAAAAACCAGAGATAGTACAATGTATTCCCAACGCAGTGTATAAATGGGCAAAGTCGTTCTGTTTAGTGATCGGATCGGAATCCACTCGTTCATCTTTTTGATGATACACCGCTCACTTTACACACACAGATATGTATATATATATATATATATATATATATATAGATCTAACCGTCACTGCGTCACATGCTTTTTGGCAATTTTTCCTATCCTATCTCTAATTTTCTGAATTTACCCTCTATTTTCAATATTTTAATTCTAATTTTCCCATTTTCATTTTTATTGCAATTTTATCCCAAAATTTTCTCCTGCTTTTCATAATAGTTATCTTTGTTAGTACATCTAATTTTTGCGATAAACAGATGGCCAGAGTTACAAATGACTTGATCAATGGCATCTTTATATTTTTCACATTGTCGATTTCTCTATCCCAACAATGAGTTTTGATTAGGTTTGTAATGCTTCAAAATTATAACGGTCTTTAATGGGGGGAAATGCCTAAATTGTGGGTTTTCCGAGGCTTAACTCTTGAGCGGGAAGCGCACACGGATAAAAGGACCTCCCATCTGCCAAGGCGCCCGTCGGATTATCAGAGAACAATAAGCCACAGTCAGCGGCATTGGACGAAAAATATATTTTTCGCGCCAGGGAAATACCAGGGATAGGGGATAGTTTCTGATGAGAGCTCCCCTACGATTGGTAAACGACGGCTCTGGAAAGGGGAATCCGAGGTGTCGAAATGGCGGGCAGAGGGAGATTTTGCATTCTGGGTCCAGCAGAGGAAGGAGAGCCTAGGAGCGGAATTTGGCATTCTGGGTCCAGGAAAGGAAGGAGAGCCTGGGAGCGGAATTTTGTCATTCTGCGTCCAGGAGAGAAGGAGAGTTCCGTCCGGACTTGGCAGCAACAGTGGCCTATGCTGGGCCAGCTTACACCCAGGATCACGGGCATCTGTAGGGACACACCAGAGGCTGCCTCCAGCCAGCAGCGAGAGAGAGAGAGAGAGACGGAACTTCCGCCAAGGTTAAGTCAAGGTATGGTGAATTCTTGGGACGAGCGGGTTTATTTGCCATTTTGCCAATTTGCCAACTATTTATTCTCCCAAGCCACGACACCCTGAGAGAAGGAGCTTTTGGAAAATGTATAGACTTTTCTTTATAACGGCAGAAAATAAATTATAGTATCTTAACCTGGTTGTTATTGTTATTAGTAGAACTAGAAGTTTCCAGCAGAGGATAAGAGAGCAGTACAGTTGGCGCGCCAATTCGTGGGGCTTGAACTTGAATAAATGTTGGCATATTGGCAAAATATTTTATATGTATAGACTAGTCGCTTGTTTTCAGATATGTTGGTATTGGTTCTGCGAATATATTGAAATTATTTTATTAAAGCAATATTTTGCTAATAGAATCCAGGTTATATTTATTATTCAGGCTGTGTTAGATTATTTTATTTTTTATTAATGCAAGGAAGTTTTTCTTTTGATGTGTGGGGCTAATTTTAATAATTTGCACGCGTGTGTAGATTACGTTTGTGTTGAGGATTATTCTAATTTGTTTTATCTATTGGGTTGTAATGGGGTGTGTTGCAAATTTTGTCCTTCTGGGTTTGTAAATTTTTATATCCGTCCACTTAAGGGTTAAGAGTTCGAGATTTTACGTTAATATTATTACTGTAAGACGCGTCGGAAAGTTGTGTTGCATATTATATGATATTACGTTCCGGGAAAGTAGTGAAAATGAGTTACGAAGTTAGAAGCGAAGGATCAGAAGTTGAGGGAGATTTTGGTCAGACACTTTCATTTAGTTCTCCGGAATTAAATGTAACGTCTGAGGCGGAAATTATGCGAGAAGATAAATCCGAAGGGGAAGTCCAAGTGAGTGGTAGAAAGGACGATGTACTAGGAAGGCTATTACAATTGATGCAGGAAAATAGAGACATTAATATTAGTTTACGGGAAGAAGTACGCGATTTACGAAAAAGCATGGGGGAATTTAAAATTGACATGCAGAAGCAAGTTGACAACATGGAGGATAAAATTGAAACGGTAAAATGTAACGTACATCTCGAATTACAAGCGCAAAGGTTGGACCTTGTGAAAGAAATCAATGAGAAAAGTGAAAGTCTGGAGGAGCGGCTAGTAAGCAAAGTTACTATTGTACAAACAGAAGTAACAAGTACGGTGACGGAAACACTTAAAGGTATAGAAGCTCGTGTAGACAATAAATTTGAAAGTGCAGTTAAAAATTTAAGAGAGGAATTTGAAAGTAGCCTTGCTGATAAGGAACGTTCGTGGGAGAATGATGTATCTGAAATTAGGAGGCGAGTTGTTGAAGCTAGTACCGAAATGCTACAGGAAAGGAACGACCGCTACAAGGAACTTTCTGAAGAAGTAAGCAGACTTAGAGTTAGAACCGATGCTAATCCCATTAATTCCATTTCAGGGGAAACTAACTTTTCGAATATGGGAATTGATATTGTTTTGCCAAGGTTTCGTGAAGGTGGGGGCGTGCATCCCAGAAAGTACATCCAGCAATTGGAACAGTATTTCCTCGCGAAACGAATACCTGAGAGTTTCAAATTTACTGTTTTACTGCAAGGGCTAGAGATTCCAGTAATACAATGGATTGAAACCATGATCCAAGGTCCCGAAAATTATGAAGAGGCTAAAAGAATTTTCTTGCGGAAGTACTGGAGTAGAGAAAAACAAGGGGAAGTGCTTCGGAAATTCTATGAGCAGAAGTTTATACATGGCGGAGGTAAAACTATGTCGGAACATTTTGTGCATTTTGCCGCGCTAAACAAATACTTGGATGTACCGATGCCAGAAATTGAGCTAGTGAATGCATTAAGCAATCACTATCCAACTCATATTCGCCTTCATTTAAAAGCAGGAAAAATGTCAACCGCTCAAGACGCGATTGACTTCCTTAACAGTTGCGACAATATTGAGCAAGCTCACGAAGTGCGCGGGGCACAGTATAACTCTGGTTATAGATTTGATAGTCGACCATCTGTGAACCAGGAAAACAGAAACAATTATGTTAGGAATGTTAATGTGGGACCTAGATGTACACCCGGGAATCGTAGGGATAATAATGAAGGAAATGAAGCGAGAGATAGAACAGTCACACAGAATCGAAATGAAGTCACACCACCCAAGCCGTTAACCAGATTCGGCAGCTGTGGGTCAAATAGTTAAATATCTATCGGACAGTACTCTAGGAAGATCATTACTCTTTAATGATTTCATGATTAGCGATCATGGAGATTCCAGCTATAAGGCATTTTCTTCAATTTCTGGTGCTTTTTTCCTTGTATCTGTCTTCAATTATTTCTATCAGGAAGTATTTTCTTCAATTTTCAACACATTATTACTTACATCCGTCCTCTACTCTTTCTTTTGATTTAGGTATGTCACAGGTTGTCATGTTATAGGTACTTATGATAGTTAAGGTTTAGTTCACGTTGTTTTGGCTTGGTCGGTAGAAGTTTTTTTGGTTATATTTTGAGCCATCTATATTATCCATTTTGTCTTCATATCTGAATTTTCCTTGATTTTTCTTTCACGTTGTTTCTGCACAAGCGGTATTTTAGATTTCGGGGTTTGTATGTTGCTAGTGAGAACTAGGGAATAAAACGTTAATAGAGGGGGCTGTAGAGTTGGTTTGGAAAGTGAATTTTCTGGTTGTAGAGGTTAATTCTGCTTGTTTTTAAGATGTTAGAATTGAATCAGTGCCAGCTTGTCGAAGGAAATGTGGCTTGAATTAAAGTTGTGAAATGTCAGCAATGACTTGGATTGATTGATGATTATAGTACCGGGATCTGTGAGCTAAGGTGATTGTAGCAGTTGGGGCCTAATGCTGTTATTATTGTGATATTAATAATATTTAAAAGTCGTCGTAATATGAATGAAAGTAAAAGTCGTCGTTATGTGAAGTATTTAAGCTGAAGTCGTCGAATAAGGTTGAAGTAAAAATGGAGTCGCTGTAAGGGGTTTATTTGTGAAATAGAGAGTCACTGATGTTTTTAATTGGGATGAGGCCAATGTATTAGAAGTTTCAAAAATAGTTAAATAGATGACTGGTACGAGATTTGTAAGATCCATATGTCAAAGCTGATTAAGATAGAAATGTGAGTAGTATTTTGAATGGAATTCTATAAGAAAAGTAGTGATTCAATGATGACTTTGATAAAGAAATGAAATTCAGTGAAATGTTCGTTAGAAAGAAATTAGTTTTGGGGTTGAAATTGGTAACTGTTATTATTCTAAGAAAGTCGGGTGATATGAAAGAGGCTATTGTGCAGAAATAATGTGTACTTATCTTTATCTTCTTATGTTTTATTCGGTTCTATCAGAGTTTGTTTAGATCTCTACGGATCGCTGATCAAGAAACGTTTCGGGCGGCAGTATATTTTAGTAGTATTAAATGTGTTCACAAAGTATTTATAATTGAATATCATACAATAGGGCCAGACGTCAAAAGGTTAATGAGGTAAAGTTTTCTGTGGGGGACAAAGTTCTGGCAAGAAATGTTCGGATCTCAGATGCAGATAAAAAAATCTGTGCCAAGTTCTGTCAAATATTTGAGGGACCGTATGTTGTCACAGGGATTAAAGGGACCAATACCTACAGCATAAGGAAAATTGATGGCGGGCAGGTAAAGGTATTAAACTTAACGAATTTGATGCCATATTACGCAAGGTAGATGGCCTCTGTGGTAAATATTACCTGGTATACCGTAATTATTATTAATATTAGACATGAACCAATACTGATATAAATGCAAGATGAGTGCTAGTATGTACAGTAAAAGGTAAATATATCAGTAAATCCCAAGTGAGAGTGAGATACCTGGCTTCAGTGAGTGAAATGCTTCGAGTAGAGCACGAAACAATCGTATGAGAAGCAGATTTCAAAACCTTAATTGAAAATGGTGAGACAAGTGAGTGTGTTATACGAGAAGAATATGAAACAATCGTGTTAATTGCTAAATAAGAGGGAGACTATAAAAGCTTGATTGATTATAGTGAACTAAGAGAGTTTCCTTAAGAAATATTTTAGCCTAGGTTGATATTAGCATTTAATCATGTATCTTTCTTTCCTTCTTTAAAAAAAAATAATTAATTATAAAATATGATAAAGGCATCTGCATATGCATAATGATACAATGAATGTTATCCTTAAAAAAATTGCTTTATAACTATTAAAATGTTGGTTAGTATTAGTATTACCGTAAAAAAAATTTTTTGTTGGTTCAGGAATATTGGAACGTTGGATAATATTATAAAGTCATCAAATATCATTGTTTTTTAAAAAAAGTCTTTAATTGTAAATAATTTGATAAAAGTGGCTGGGGGAATAAATAATGGGTGAGGTAATGATTGTTGTATGGAAGACTATGTAATAACGAATGAATGGCAGTTATTAGTTGTAAATATTTAATTGGTATGAATGAGATTTATTTCACTTACTATATTTAGAGCAATTGGCAAACTGGTAAACGGTTTTCTTTTGATGTTGTAGATAAGGTTTGGCACAATGCGAAATTGTGTTTCAATTGCGCTAACCCTTATCTAGGGGCACTGTAATGCTTCAAAATTATAACGGTCTTTAATGGGGGGAAATGCCTAAATTGTGGGTTTTCCGAGGCTTAACTCTTGAGCGGGAAGCGCACACGGATAAAAGGACCTCCCATCTGCCAAGGCGCCCGTCGGATTATCAGAGAACAATAAGCCACAGTCAGCGGCATTGGACGAAAAATATATTTTTCGCGCCAGGGAAATACCAGGGATAGGGGATAGTTTCTGATGAGAGCTCCCCTACGATTGGTAAACGACGGCTCTGGAAAGGGGAATCCGAGGTGTCGAAATGGCGGGCAGAGGGAGATTTTGCATTCTGGGTCCAGCAGAGGAAGGAGAGCCTAGGAGCGGAATTTGGCATTCTGGGTCCAGGAAAGGAAGGAGAGCCTAGGAGCGGAATTTTGGCATTCTGGGTCCAGGAGAGAAGGAGAGTTCCGTCCGGACTTGGCAGCAACAGTGGCCTATGCTGGGCCAGCTTACACCCAGGATCACGGGCATCTGTAGGGACACACCAGAGGCTGCCTCCAGCCAGCAGCGAGAGAGAGAGAGACGGAACTTCCGCCAAGGTTAAGTCAAGGTATGGTGAATTCTTGGGACGAGCGGGTTTATTTGCCATTTTGCCAATTTGCCAACTATTTATTCTCCCAAGCCACGACACCCTGAGAGAAGGAGCTTTTGGAAAATGTATAGACTTTTCTTTATAACGGCAGAAAATAAATTATAGTATCTTAACCTGGTTGTTATTGTTATTAGTAGAACTAGAAGTTTCCAGCAGAGGATAAGAGAGCAGTACAGGTTTCTACGCAGTTGATCTTTAATTATTGGGATCCATCCAGAATCTTCCAAATCATGTTCCGTCCAATTTTGAATACATCACTCTTAATTTATTATTTTCTTATCCTCATTTTAATTATCTAACTATATTTTTATATAAATCGGCGTAGATATTATTTCATAATTTAGTGTCTAATTTACGTCCTTTTAATTCGTTCTATTTTATCGGAATTTGCGTTTGTTTAGAATTTTATTATCCCCTCTACTGTTCATCCCACACTATTTTTCATCCAAGGAGCTCACTTCTCTGACTGAAACAGGACACTTCGTCTCGAAGCGCAGGAGAAAATGAGACGTTTGTCGTTGCGGTCCAGAAATTAGCATTGAGGAGTTCGAGTTGGACTTACCAAATCTGCCCTTATTCCGCGGGAGGTCAACCAGTCGGTTTTCCTAGCCAAGTTAGCGCTAAGCACTCGACTCCCCAGCCTGTGCCAGCCACCATGCTGGGAAGGTTACGTTGTCTACTTTCCCAGGTGTAACGTGACATACGTACACGTTACCGCGCATTTCTTTTATTTTCAAATATAGTAATAATTCGCGAGTAAGCAACGTCTCTGGTATGTTAGCATCTCCCTGGTTGGAAACAGAAATATCTTTGAGTTCGCAAATATGTCATTTCCATTTATTATTATTTTTCGCGTGATTTAATTAATTTAAAAGTGTAACATTAATATACGTTTGATGTTAAATTGTTGACCACAAAGGAAATTAATACTGGTCACAAATAGTGAAAATTACAATGAATAAACAGTAACGAAAAACAATTGAAGTTATATTTTCTTTGAACTGAACGTATTGTTGATGTCTGTATTCCTTAGCTTTGCTTGAGGTTTTCTACGCAGTTGATCTTTAATTATTGGGATCCATCCAGAATCTTCCAAAACATGTTCCGTCCAATTTTGAATACATCACTCTTAATTTATTATTTTCTTATCCTCATTTTAATTATCTAACTATATTTTTATATAAATCGGCGTAGATATTATTTCATAAATTAGTGTCTAATTTACGTCCTTTTAATTCGTTCTATTTTATCGGAATTTGCGTTTGTTTAGAATTTTATTATCCCCTCTACTGTTCATCCCACACTATTTTTCATCCGAGGAGCTCACTTCTCTGACTGAAACAGGACACTTCGTCTCGAAGCGCAGGAGAAAATGAGACGTTTGTCGTTGCGGTCCAGAAATTAGCATTGAGGAGTTCGAGTTGGACTTACCAAATCTGCCCTTATTCCGCGGGAGGTCAACCAGTCGGTTTTCCTAGCCAAGTTAGCGCTAAGCACTCGACTCCCCAGCCTGTGCCAGCCACCATGCTGGGAAGGTTACGTTGTCTACTTTCCCAGGTGTAACGTGACATATGTACACGTTACCAGCGCATTTCTTTTATTTTCAAATATAGTAATAATTCGCGAGTAAGCAACGTCTCTGGTATGTTAGCATCTCCCTGGTTGGAAACAGAAATATCTTTGAGTTCGCAAATATGTCATTTCCATTTATTATTATTTTTCGCGTGATTTAATTAATTTAAAAGTGTAACATTAATATACGTTTGATGTTAAATTGTTGACCACAAAGGAAATTAATACTGGTCACAAATAGTGAAAATTACAATGAATAAACAGTAACGAAAAACAATTGAAGTTATATTTTCTTTGAACTGAACGTATTGTTGATGTCTGTATTCCTTTGCTTTGCTTGGACCTGGATGCGTGTGAGACATCCAAGGGAGTGTATCACACACGACGATTCATTGTCTGTATACATTTATATATATAAACAATTTATTTAATTAGTTAATTGAATAAATTTACTTAAATAATTTTAATTCATATGTCAACCGAAATTATTGTTTCCATGTTTATTAATTATATTCATTTCAAATATTACATGTACTTTGTACGTTGAAACGAGAGGTATCAAACTCGCCCGTGGCTGACGACCAGTGACGTCACGTCAGGACCAGGCCCCGCTTGCATTTCCCGAGACGCGAACCAAAGCACCAGATCCTGCCCTCTTTCCAGTCCATCTTACTACTGGTGCAACAGAACCAGCTACAACCGGTACAGCAATACCGAGGAAAAACTACTGGCAAAAATATTATACCCATTAGGCCTGAGATATAGAGTGCTCGTGTTTTCTTCATGCATTATAAAACGGTTTAACCATTTTGTAAAAATATAATAAAAGTTGTTTATTCGTTTTCATACGAATATTTATTTATGTAATGTCGCACAGGTTACGTCGGTTAGGTAAACGGCCGAATGGCGACGGAGATCTCGAGCGACGTGACGGAGAGCGTCCTTTCCTCGGAACAACTCTCTCTGTTCGGCTCGGTCATATTGGCGTCGATCGTCGTATACATCCTGTCCTCGGCTATTTCCTACTTCGTCGAATACTCGTCTCCTGTCCTTGCAGTATCTAACGAAGTGTCAATGACAGCCACAGTGGAAACACGCAGGTCTATTATCCCGTCTTTCTTGGGGCGTAGGGTGGCTCCTCTCCCGTGCAACAACTTTCACATAGGTAGGTTCCTCTTTGGAACGACCTTTCGTCAGGAGGACATCGGGGTGGAGATTGGCGCCAAAACGCTTTCCACCTCCTCCCTGATGGTCTCTTGGATGACTTCTGGCTCTGCCAAGTCGTATCGAAGGGACAGAGCACGCTGATTACTATCTGGCGGACGAGAGATGAAAGATCATTCACCCTCTAACCATTAATTACGACTCATCTGGAAGAAGGTAGTTGATAATCATCCCCAAGTAACTGCGTCTAGAAATTCTGCGGCAGTTTCAAGACGCAACCACCGCTGGGCACCTATCAGTCGTCAAGACGTATGATAGAATCCGTCGGTGATTTTATTAGCCGCAACAACTTATGGACGTCAGACACTATGTAAGACCACTGCAAAGAGTGTCAGAGAATAAAGACGATTCCCCAACGACCACCTGGGCGACCACTGCCGATTCGTCCGGCCGACGCACCATATCAACGCATCGGAAATGACTGCTCGGAAAATTTACAACATCATCCCGGGGAAACAAGTGGATTATTGCACCGAATACTTAACTCGGTTTGCCGTCACAAAAGTTGTAACATCGTCGGAAGCTTTCGAGATCGCCACCTTCGTCGTTGAATAAATAATACTTGAGCATGGAGCTCCAAGAACCATAATCTCAGACCGGGGAACGGTATTTCACACCGTCCACGTACTGAGGATGAAGCCGTATCAGGAAACCTACGTTTAAAGGGAGGTTCAAGACCAAACGCGACCCGACGACGACGCGGAATTTTACGGGGACGAAGATATAGGAATGACGACTGCGAGCCCAAGACCAGGAATAACTGGATCGCCTTATATCGGGCCAATGACGACATCTAGAGGACTCAGGGCAGCAATGCCACATCCCAGGTATGCAGTGATAGCTGAGAGGTATCAAGCTAGACTTGGGTTCGAGTCCTACCTAACGCAACCAATTTTTAGATGTTTGTTTTATTTAAATTGGTTGCCTTAAATTTCTAGTATTTTCTGTTTTGAGAATGTTCTGCTTCTGGATTATTCCATGAATATATAATGTGATGAAGAAACGTGGATTTTTGTGATATTGTGGCGTTGTGAGACGCAGTTCGGCCAACAACAATGTCAAGTCGGCTGAAAGCGAGTGAACCCCCAAAAGGGGTGCCCCGCGGGAAACTCCATCGGGGCGTGTGTAAGAAAACGATGGGGATCCCCCGCGGGAAACTACCGCCGAGCGTGTGTAAAAAATGAGGGCGGGGAACCCCGAAATTTTTTGAAATAAACTGGCGGGGAACCCCGGAGTTTTATGAAATAGACCTATGGCTGGGAATTCCCGTCGGAGAATTTAAAAGGGGAGCCGATGGGTGGCTCGGGATCAGATGGAATGAGAGTTGAGACATAAGCAGGTGGAAGGAGATGCTGTGAGAGGTGGGCAGAGAGCAGACGTGTCCAGACGTGATCAGATGCTGTGAGAGGTGGGCAGAGACGTCAGATGTGGTGAGACGTGAGCAGACGTGGTCAGAGGTTTGCAAAGGTCAGATGTTTCGAGGAAGCAGATGAGTTGCGGATCTGGTTCAAACTACCTTCATCGATAAAAATCCTGCAAGACGCCAGAGAGACGCGGAAACATTCGTGAGGTGGATGTTTGTAGGCCCAGTAATTCTGGGTAAGTTATTAAAAAGCTGTGAAACTTGCTCATTATTCTGGTTGGATAATATTTAATGATTTTTTTCTATTTTTAGTAACTGCATACTCCATCTCTCGAAAGACCCAAAATCCCCTGAGATTAAGCCTATGTAATCACTCTTAATTAATAAATGAAAAGTTTTCAAATTGATTATATTTTGTTGAATTGATTAAAAATGTTTATACCCTGAAAAGGATATCACAATAAATTGGTCTGTATTCCATATCGGGGTCAGTCTTACGCAGTACGAACTTCGTACAGCACTTTGCCGTTAAATAAACGTCTATAACCTCTACGTGTGTGTGATTCAAACTCACGATCCTTCAGAAACTTGGCAATATATATATCTTGACATTACAAGCTGTAATTCACTTGATGTTACGTATTTTGGTCAATTTATTATGTTTAGTATTGTTTTTATTCTGTGAAATTTCTGCGCTACAGATTTGCGATAGTAGACTGCGAACACGGTGCACTCCTTACATGGACTTGGCCACGTGGGGCGAATGTCCGCGTGTTCGAAACATGTAGAGTCCTAATTATTGAAAAGTCTGGAAACTTCTCGAAGCGGCCGTACCGAAGACTCATCCCATTGGTGAATTCGAACACGTGCCCCAAATGTAACAATGGTAAGCTCCCCTGGAATCATCAGCGATTGGTCGAGGAAGTCGAGGCAGCCCAGAGCAGAACGGACAGAAAAACACTTGCAATCGGGCCATCAGCGTGAACAGAGGTACGATGGGAACGTTGAAGTATGCGGAAGTCTTCTGCATGAGACGCTCCGTCCCTGAGCGAGTGAAGATTTACACCGCCGCCAGACCTGCCATGGCTGAGTCAGCGAAGATTTCCGCCACCCACGAGCCGTGTCCGCCCTGTACCTGCCCTCGCTGTCATCACGCTGCCGACTGTTACTCAACAAAAAATTCATAGACATAATCGTCCTCGCTTTTGGGACATCATCACGTCAGGTTATTGTAATTTTCGTATTACCTCTTCGGGAAAAAAGTATTGAAGATGATATCAGTGATTGTTTTCCCTTGTTGCACCACTTTGTATTCTCCAATCAAGTTAATTTGTGTTGCAATATAGAACACCTTTGAAAATGACCCATTACAACTTATCAAATCGTTTGAAAAATACTTTTACGTAGATGATATGGATTCAACGCCCATTTGGGACCAACTATCTGCTTTTATATCCTTAGAAGCAAAATAAGATTTTGAGCGACATTTCATTGTAGACAAAATTTGGCAGCGTGCTAATTCCGATTTAAACTTCGTATCTATGCATATATGGGTTATCTGCGGTTGCTGTTATAAAAAGTAACTGCTGAGCGAAAATTTACGCGGACAGGCGATGAAGGTAGCTGTACCCACTTTGATAACGAGACTTGAGAATTTGAAGCTTATCTATTCCGTTAATTGTTTTAATTATACCTAGAGAGATGGGTCGGAGCCGCTCTTTGCTACTCATTGGAAAGAGTCGTTCACTGAGAGTCGTTCAAAGGAGCGCTCTGCTGCTTCGCATTCCCTCGTGTTTCCAGAGTTTACACAGCATTCGATATTTCTCCCTATCTCGCCATATATATATATATATATATATATATATATATATATATATATATAATGAACCTGATGGATGAAATACTTGGGAAAGTTATTATTTTATTTTAATACTGCATTCATTATTTGATTATTTTAATGGTTTTTGCGTTAATTTCCACAAAAAAACATCTCCAATATTTCATAAACATCCATGAATGGAATACGAGCTAGATCCGCGATTTAAAATGTATGGATTCACTGACCAATAGAATTTCGCGAAGTGCATACTAGGCATAATCCATTTTTGCCAACTTCTAGAATAAAATGAACCGCCTTCGTACGAAGCAATTACTTCTGCGCTGCGAGATACGGAAACTGATTCAATTACATGGCGTGTTTTTGACAAGAAAGTGTCAAATTTTATGGCTAATACAAATGGCCGTTCTGTTGCCATTACTCAGGTTGAGAAATACCTTTGCCGAGACAAGAAAATCCACTTTTCTGGTGGTCGAATAAAACACTCGTATACCCCCGCTTATTTAAATTGGCGAAGAAGCGGTTGTGCGTTGTAGCAACTTCAACGCCATGTGAAAGGATTTTTCGAATCAGGCCAGACAACTACAGAAAAAAGGAGCCGACTAACAGGCAAGCGTGTGTCGCAAATTTTATTTCCGTACTCAAATATGTGTGAATAGTTGTTTATTTTTGTGCATATGAACATAGACATTTCTAAATAAGTGTTGTAAACATTCGCCAGGACATATTATTTCCTTGGACTGCGACATGGACTGGTTGGAGTAACGATTCAATATATATTTTTTCATGTAAGTTTACTTCAGTTTAAGCTTTCTTTTTTTGTCAGATTTAATATATACTTGTATAACTTTGTTGTATTTGTTTAAAGTTAATGAATTATATTGATGTTTATGACATCCGTCCGACACGATCGCATGTCTCCAGCTACTGAGAGAGCGCAGGGCAGCTTCCCTCGCAATAGAGGGAGTCACAGTCAACCCTGAGCTACCTTGCTCTACCTTCCAAATCCCCCCTTTTCAAGTTCCTTCCTATGCTATTAAAGGGGAGTTGACTGCTTCAGGATCACCCTCATGTAGCCTGTTACCCCAAAAAAAGAGCAGGAATCTCTCGCTCCGAAAAGAGTAGAGAGCGGAGCGGTCAGGGGTTGTTTGCTCACGAGAGAGTGGAAACGGGGAGGCGCTCTCTACCTGCTATGGTATCCACGTTTGTCGAAAACGTCCAATCTGGAGAAGTAAAGTTAGAACGACGTTAACGCTGACGTCCCGTTTGCAGGTGTAAGGGTTGACCGTCTGACCCGGTAGTAAGAGGATTAATTACATAGTGGACTTGTATCTATGATACTTAGACATATTTTATATGACATTTAACTTAAAAATATTATTTAGATATCAATTCTACGCACCATTACAAGAAAATTGATACCAATTGAATTTAAGAGCAACATATTTGATACAGAGGTAACGTATATAATATATATATATATATATATATATATATATATATATTATATCGGGAAGTTTTTAAATGTTTTGTTGTTACTTTTATTACTATTATTAACGTAACTTATAATATTTTAATTAAATTATATACAGAACGTGAACTTAAATTAGCTATTACTACTACATTAGACATTTCATTAACAAAGCTATATTTATACCTTTTATGTATACCGATATGTTCATTTCACATTGAAAACTTTTTAGCAAATTTAATTATTATTACAAAAAATATCGAGTCTTGAAAGATGGAGGAATATCACTATTAAAATTCTAGGATATTTTAAACTGATTTTTAAATGCAAATATTATATATTTTACTAAACTTCTAAAATTATTTACATTATTAACGTTAGTATTAGCTTTTACATTTCCCATTCATTAAAAAAAGATAAATTTCCGTTTGATTTACATAGTTAAGTTCACTTCACACGAGGGAAACATTATCGAAAATTTAATACTTGTTACAAAAAGAAATGAGTCTTGAAGAATGAAGCAATCGTAGATAATATAAATTGAGGTGAGAATTTTATTTTATTGTTCTATACATATCGATTCTACTCACAATAACAAGAAATTATAATTAACAATTACTCAAATGATTGTTCTGTAATCGTAATATAATTTAATAAAAAATAATGGAACTTTATCACAATCATAGTGTAATTTTTTCCAACAATAGAATACAAAGAATGGTCAAAAGTTAGAAATGGAATAATTAATTAAACCATGTTTCGTCTCCCAATTTTTAATTTCGGCCGCGGATTTTACAGGAGCAACAGGAATTTTTAAAAAAATTAATTAAGGGACTGAGTACTTTCCTAAAGTTTGGGGACGAAACGTATTCTAATTAAATTATTCCATTTCTGACTTTTGTCCATTCTTTGTGTTTTATTCATGAGAATCTGACTGATAAATAGATGCTGCATAATAATAGGTCTTTTATTCCAGTAATTTACGAATTAGAATCACTTCTGATTCAAAAGCACACATCAATAATTGTTAGAACAAGAAGCACATCAAAAATATCAGCAATAGCGCCTAGATTAACAGTAATCGGGTCCGGGGATGCAGGAAGTCCGCAGACGTAAACAATCTTTGCTATTTCAGAATTTCTTTTCCTAGAAGTTAGGTAAATAGGGATAAAGTTAAAAATCTGCATTCAATGGACCAGACCCAAAAGCCCTGCCTCAACACATATTGTTGTTTCATATATGATTGTTGGAGACAAGCTTTTGTCCCTTGCACGAGAACTCGAGGTAACTTTGTCCAAGACGTCAAACTCTACACGATCTACCAAAAGTGATAAGTAACTATCGAATATATCGATTTCCATGGACCAGTTACAATACTTTTAGAATTTTCTGCGGTTATTTCGGAATGTATGGCTGCTACCACAAAACCTACAGGCAATACGATACATTATGTACCTGAATATTATATAACATCTAAAGTGCAGGAGAAGTATTAGCTACAGGTTAAAGAATGCTGATAATGCACTTCAATTACACATTGAAAACTCAATTCCAATGTCCGTGCTAGAGTAGGTTCCACTCATATTTGAGTAATGTTTAAAAATTACATCAACGGACCAGGGGAGATGAATGCATACAATAAATCACTATGGTTAATGATTTTACTTGAAGTCCCTATTTTATATAGGTTTAACTTTGAAATGACGTCCGTACCCTGGAGAAAAACGTTGGAGAATTGTTTGTCAACGCCATCACGGACGTAATCCAACAGGTAGTTTTACGGACAACGCTTCCTAGGAAACCTTCCATCCCCATCTAGCTACACAGCCAGTCGTCATCATCCGTTGCATTACGTCCGCTACTGACGGACAACACTTTCCTAGGAAACCACAGCTCAGAGCGGAGCTTTCTTTTTTAACGAGGGTAGGGGAAAATCTCCCAAAGACGCCGTGAAACCCGAGTTTCACGGTGTGTGGGATTTTTACCCACTGAAAACCACCTCCCTTTACAACGAACCCCCTCGCGGGAACAACCTGCTTGACACTACTTCGCGAGGGGCGGATTG
Organism: Eucriotettix oculatus; assembly: GCA_034510155.1. Lineage (NCBI taxonomy): Eukaryota > Metazoa > Arthropoda > Insecta > Orthoptera > Tetrigidae > Eucriotettix > Eucriotettix oculatus. Next base: position 196,715,603 of record CM067376.1, on the reverse strand, counting down.
CCAATTGGCTTACTTATATTATGAATATAATTATCCTTATTAATTTCTAACACACGTTCACACGTCGCGTCCTGCTGCCCTAAGGCATCGCGCATCACACTCACGCACGCACTTAGTCTTCATTGGCCATCGTCTTCTATAATTCCAAACCTCTTCTGGTACTGCTTGTAGCATCCGTGCGAGCTGGCAAGAGGCGTTTGAAAAGAGTCATTCGCTCCCTAGTCGGGAGCGAGTGCGCAGCAACTCCTCGGAGTGATTCGCTCCTTTTGAACGACTCGTTCCGGAGCGACCCATCTCTAATTATACTTCTTCAATAAATTGTTTGTGTATTTCCATAATTTATTTATTATCATATTTTTAAAGTGACCTAATTCATTATCAGTGGGCTTCGAATAAGACCAATGTTTTGACTTGGAACGTCGATGAAAAATTGTGATACTAAGCACGTTAGTGGCCATAAGAGTCTGGGGACCACTTATTAAAATATTGTTAGTATAGTATATCGTTTAAGTAGTCTTACCCGGCATTCACTTATGTGTAACCGCAGGTAAAACTCAAGGGACACCCGAATAAGTTAAGTCGGACTCTCTAATTGTCCCACTCCCGTCCAACAAATGATATGGAGAAGAGTCGTACATACTTTTACTCGACGAGGTAGCTCACGTGACAGAGAAGTGGCCCCGGATTCGTGTTCTTTCTATTTCCATTCTATGATTTCGATAGGGACATATAATTACTTACAGGGATGGCACTTTTCCAATAAACTTAGAGGATGTATGGAACGACTTAAACTGAAACGGAAGAGTCTCTTAAAATGGTAGCGATCCCGAAAACTGATTTTCCCAGATGGGATATTCGTCTGTATACCAAGTTTGGTTCAAGTTGATCCATATCACTGAGCGTACGTAAAACCTACACATACACAAGCCTACTTTATGCACATATATGTAATTATAATACTTATATATTCACCATATTATTTATACATTACACATTATTACAAGTGGCACTGCGTTATAATATGCTAATCTCTAATTAAAACTTGTGGGTCCTACAGCGATATACGAAACTGAAAATGTTTATGAATATTGAATTATATCAAAATGCGATATAAGCATATAACTTACATACACAATATTTTTTGATTATTATAAAACAATTATATTATTCTTTAGACTGCATATATGGTTACTTGAAAAAATAAAGAATCCTTATGAATATTTAAATAACCGGTTTTCGGTACGCATTATAATACTGCATTTAATAACGTATAATAATTCAGTCCCCACGAGAATTACCGAGTAGCAGGGTGTATTCTTAATAACTGACCGTGGTGGAATGAATCAA
>CM067376.1:195237647-195342272 GCA_034510155.1 Eucriotettix oculatus | reverse complement strand
ATATATATATATATATATATATATATAACGAAAAACTCTACGAACGTTTTTATTAATGATTTCCTAATATTTATATTTATATTAGCTGTAAGTAAATTCGTTCTTGTTTTTGCGAAAGCCTTTCTTTCCTCATATTCTACTCTTTATTTCTACTATACTTGTACGTTACCTGGTTATACTGCCCGAGTAGCTGAATTCCATTTTCCTTCAAAATATATCCCTTCTCAATCTAACACCCTCTGTTATTCCACTATTTCCCATACTACACTCCATCACCTTGGTTCTCCCTCATCCTCATGTTGTACTTTTTCTCAAGGACTTCGTTCATGCCATTTATTATGGCTTCCAAATATTATTATGACTCCCCTAATACCAGCGTATTCCATCATTGGCCTCCCTCTGTATATTATTTTCACAAATTCAGACATATCGGACTTGTGATGAGTTTGGGTTGGCTCATTGCAGTTCTACATCTGTCTTCTATCGGCGTGTCCTTTTCAACAATATTATAAGTTCTGTTATTGGTCCTTCTGTCTTGTGTATAAACTATGATTTAATTTTGCAAGACTTATGATTGTTGTTCGGGAATTTTGTTAAGTTTATAGCCATTATTTTATAGATAATGAAATTAAGTAGTTTTGTGCTACGCATATCCCTACAAAAAATAATAGACACGTTGAGTAGTAGTTCGACTGACGTAAATACTGAATCATTATTGCGAGGAGTTAATAGTTTCTTAACTAAAAATGTTAATACCTTACATTTTGCGAAATTGTGTGCATTCCACAAATTTTTGATCATAACATTTCTTTGAAGAGCTTTTTTGTTGCCATACTTACGCCAACACTAGTATTCTTAATTGACGCTCTTTGTCAGGGAATATTAGTTGCAGTTGGCCATCGAGTACAACGGTTCTATGGCCACTGTTACATGATAAATCTTCCTTAATTGCTGTCGGCTTCACTAAATATTCCACATAGAGACGCGGCCCTCAGCCCGGCCCTAATGACCTTCCTCTGCGGGTTGTAAAGGAATTATTAGGGATCGGCATTGTGTTAAAAGTAGCTTGTCCCACTTAGACACAGCACATTTTATTTTGAGTCGCAAAGACAAGAGGAATTTTGGGTCCTTACCTAGCGGTCCATTTACTGCGGAAATTGCGGGTGACGGCCGATCTCCCGGCGAGGAACTCACATCACGCAGCTTTTATTATTAGTTACGACAAATCTACTAATACTATTTTATACATAAATGGGCATCAACTTTATTATTCAGCGATTTCGATCGTCTTTCCCTAATTTTTCCAGTCAATCTCTAACTGGGTTAAAAATTTCAGTTTACGCGACAACGCAACATTTTTGGAGTAATTTTTTCCCCCCAGAAATAGCATATTGATGTAAGTCTCAATGTTGCTTGACCGATTAGCATAAATTTGTTTAAAAAATCTTATTTTTAACTAGCCCTTAAAATTTATTGTATTGTGTATAGATCAATAACACAATTAACTTTCTTACCGAGATAACTTTAAATATAATAATAGTGAAGAATAGTGTGAATTTTTCAGCTAATATTACGGTATCGAATTTTTTTAATACCACATTATTTTCTCAAAACTGTACGTAATATTAAGTGCTTGGGATCTAATATGTCGGACATGAGGAACTTGTACCAAAATATCGGTAGTTTTATTTATTTATTTAAGGTCGCATAAACTACGGGGTCATTAGCTACCGAACTGACTTAAGGGTTACAAAAAGTGAATATTGAGAGTGTTATATTGCATCATAACAATTAATTGTTTTCAAGAATCTCTTTCTGGGTCGTCCCGTGGGTGGTTGATCTGGTCTGGGTTGACTTCTCCGAGGGTCCGGTGTCTATCTTCAATAAATTTACTACAGGAGTTGATAAGGTGCTCCATGATGATGATTGTGCTGCAGAGATCGCAGATTAGAGGAGGTTTGTTTGTATATATGTGGGAGTGTGTTGTTTCATTCTGTTATATGAATAGGCTATATCGCTTAATTGGTTATACGCTTATACTTGCACACACTACAATCCTCATTGCTTTTAATAATCTCTGCAATAATCGATAAAACAACAAAAATGTTTGTGGCTACTTTCCATTTAACTTATATTTATCTCATGTTTGTGTATTGAGTCCTCAAAAACTAAGACTATGATTCTTACAGACATTCGTTTTTTTTATTTCAACCAGCGCAAAAAGTCGAATTTACTTTTTTCTCCTGTGATTACATAAGGTTTTGTTTATAAAACCAGGCGGTGAAAGTTCATTCTTTTCACCCAATAGTGACGCCAATTAACCGAAAATAGGTCCTTACGTACAGTATGTTTGTTTGTGAAATAACTTGTTAGTGCCCAGTTTGTGTGAAGGATGTTTACGACGTCTTGACGAAAGGGTTATTGTATGACTATGCGAAGCTTTAATAACAGAGTAACAAGATATAAGAATCGGCCCGATTCATTCGAAGACTTGCAACGTTAACTGGAGCAGCTGTTTCCTAAATTATCAACTTAAGTAATTCACAAATGCCATATTAGCCAATAACATGTTCAATTTGGGAAAATAGAATTTGTTTCCTATCACCACTTGTCTATTTTAAGTATGCACTGTGAAAATGTGTTACATCATTCATAAAATTTAATAGATAGTTCGGTGTAAAATAAACTCACAACGTGGTTGTAAATATAAAATTTTTACCAGTCTATAACTGTTCGGAATTGGAAGTAATTTGTTTATAACGGGGATTTCTGAAATGTTTACGTAAGCGGACATTCCATTCATTTATGGAATGAGTGCTGTTTATTTAATCTGCCATTTGGCGTTGTTCAGCTTTGTTAGCTATATTCAGCCTCTTTACTGCAGATACATTGTAGTTTTAAACAAAGGTACAGGCTTGTGCCAACTTTAAGTACACGCATTTACTGTGGTAGAAATATTATTTTAATGTTACCCGTGGACAGTAATATCGGTCTTTCAACTTCAGGAAGTTTATTTTTTTTATCACTGCAGAGTTTCGACTCGACGTACATTTTTCTGCTAACGTTTCTGCTGACTGCAGTTTGAGACCTATTTCAGAAATATTTTTACTTAATAAAATATATTAGTATAGAATAATAAGCTGTGTGTGGTCCAATGTATTTATTTATCTCAGTTTTCCGTGATATAAGAAATAGGGTACGGTAACATACAAAATTATGTTAATTAAAATTATAATACTGAACTTTGTCCTATTGAATTTTTATACAAATAAACACATTATATAATTAAGGATGAACTATTCTTCCTAACTAAAAAGTATTGTTTACTAACATTAATAATAAAAAGCAAGACCTGATATGCAGACAAAATCCGGTCCATGTGTTCTCGCCGTTAAATGAAGATTCTAAAGCTGCGTCGAATCGTACAAAATTTTAAAATTTTTATGTAATTGTTTCTCAGTCCAAAGATTGTCTGCATTTAAGCTCGTAATATTTATTATTGCTTTCTACAGACGTTAATTTCTGTTACACTAGCAATCTAGTTTAAAACCTAAAATTGACTTAAACAGCACAGGTCCTCCTATTTATAAGCAACCTCCCGTGAGGACCATGCGCAAACACTTTCGGAGTAAGAGAAGGCTATCAACCCTAGTGACCGGGGTGGAGTGGACGGAATTAAAAAAAAAATTCAAATAGACTGTTGATATTTGTGACGATAATATCTTTTCGCTGTCAGTGAGTTGATAATGTTTCCCCCATTGTTGTTTGTGTACAATTCCAACTATCTTTTGGTGTGGGAGAGGAGCACCCATAAAAGTTTGGGTGAAGAGGCGTTTCATAAAAATTACAAGAATATAATAGAAATTGATGTCGACCGGTATAATGGAGATAATTTTGACTTTCAGCATGCTCTTACGTTGTGCTTGGAATTAATACAAATAAAAATCCGGACACGCTGCACATCCTTAAAACTCCATTAGTTTCGTACTTCACAGTTTTTCGTGAAGTACTTTTTCACATTCCAACATCTCGATCTTAAAAATCAATTTTTGCTCAATCCACATCGTAAATGGAAAAGAAGAAACAAATCAGCTGTATTATTCAAGAAGGAAATAAATTTGTTAATGTTTAATCAATTTTAAAGCGCTTCAGTAATCAGGTGGTAGTATTTTTATAGTATGTAGTTCCGCCTTTCTACGACCGACTTAACTGGATAAAACACAACAAATATTACTAAATCTTACGAATAATTCTGGTTTTAATGTTTTTATACAAGTGTACCGCTGTTAGTTAATACGAAAGTAACGAATGTAAGTAATCGAGATGCTGGAATGTGAAAAACTACTTCACGAAAAGCCGATGATTTTCTAACGATTCTTAGTGCCATGCCAATGATGTATACCTTTTTAATGTATGTTCCGAAAACGAACATTAATATTTCATGATTTCTTTTATTGGACACCGTTTAAATATCAATTTTCATTCCAATCTGCGGGGACTATTACCAGTACTACTCACTTCAGTCGGTTTAATTGGAACTATCTCAGTTTGTTAGGAAAAAAAATAGAGTGAAACTCTTCAGTGTTAAATGAGCTAAGTTTTTGTTTATTATTATCCCATTCTAATTTTCTGTTCTCCAGACAGAGAAGGTGCATGTTGTGATAGGTTTCATGGAGATGCATTTAATATTTTTAGAAACCATACACAACTTTACCATTTCATATATTTGAAGATCATAACAGCTGATCATCAATACCGTCGCAGAGCAATTATTACAATTTTCCCATTGAGAGTGTTTGCGGACTCGACACACAATAAAGGTGATTACACTGTAAACATGAATAAAAGAGGGTGCAGTTTTTAAAAAAATTTCATATAAAAACTTTTATCATAAATTTTTTAGTAGACACAATAATTGAAAGGGTGCATTGTGAGGTTTTATTATAGTCTTCATTTATGCATTTGGCTGTTTAGACGTGACGAACAATTAGTATCATGTGCGCAAAGAATGTGATTTAGAGCACTAGGTAGTACCAAAGTGGCAACATTTATTCGCTTTATGTTTATATTACTATTTTCGTTATAAAAATAAATTTATTAATTGGTAATAGACCAAATTAAAGTATTTTTACGAATTTGTGGATTATGTTTTATGACGTCTAAATTCATCTTCATTATGTCTGACTGCATTCGTGATTTTTATCATCATTTTCTGAGTCAATTTGTGCATTGCTTTTAAGAAGTTCTAAGGTAATTTTCTGCTTCAATCATCATCGTATCATAATCGTGCAGGTATGTCGATATCCTGACGAATATTCCTACCGAAAATTTTATTTGATACCAAGAGAAATACGTTTTTGTATTTATCGTCATCCTTCACTATTTCCCCAATTAATATGTTCGGGACATCTTGTTATTTGATTAAATAATTATTTTTATTTGGTTTAGGCGTCTTTTGTTCAATGAAATTGCGGTTTCCTAAGATGCGCCTGCAAATATTTGTGATCCACGTGGCAAAGTGTCACAACATTTGCTGTTAGTGCAGCCGCGTTGAAGGCCGTGTGTCACGTTACGGAGTAGAAAGAAACGACTAACCACGTAAATGGGCAATTCTTCAAGTTTGCCTCTGCAGTCTTCGCATCTTTGTTGTGTGTCGAGTCTGTAAACAATCTCCACCGCAGTTACAATAAAGCACGGCTTGTTTTGAAATTCTATTTCTTCACATGCAGTGAGCAGTGATGTTATTGAAGGTGGGGAATGTTTACCCGTGACCATTTTATGTATAACATTTTTGAATAATATTCCTTTAGATTGTTACAAGTTATACTTCATTTCTACATTGACAAATTTCAATATAATAAACGCCGTATCTGTCAGATCATGGGTATGTTTTCATATTTTCAATGGAAGAAATTTGAATAATTGCTCTACGACACTATTGTTGAATTCCTTGGAAGTAAGATCGGTCCACTATCGTGAGATGTGTTTCATAGAGGGGAAATCTGATTGAGGATGATCATGACTGGTTCTAGGTATTCTCTACCAATGGACGCAACATATTCTTGACAGTTGCTTTCAGTTAGGAGGCAATCAGTTACAAGTATAATTTGCCAGGTTCCTTCTCCAGAAAATATAATCACATCAATCCTTATTGCTTTTATTAGAGTAAGTTCCTGCCCTTATTACAGTCTTCGAATACATTCAATGAAATGTGGTCAAAATCTAAAATTTGAACGTAGTCAAACATTTTGAGATTATTTTGCGGTTAAATAAAAGTGATTTCCCTGGACCTTAGTGATGAATTTTCCGGTGAGGTGCGTGGTAATAGACGTCATGTCAATCAAAATAAGAAGAGAGCGTTCGTGTTTATCCACCCCCTAGTCTCGTAAACCAATGACCGCGACAGTAAAAATAGTCACCAGCTGGACCCGGGATCGTGTTAAAATAGTCGTTGGTTCCCCGTCTCTGGCGTTAGTGTGTTCAATAAGATGTGTTGCAGAGTTCAAGGGTACGGTCAGTAACCAGCTGGCAGACTTGATTGGGATCAGCCCAACAGTCGTTATAGGGGCTACACTACTACTGAACTGCAACTCCATCACTTTATTCTTCTCCTCACTGATTCTTAACCTCTCAAAGGAAACTTCAAAATTTTATATGAAACACGTTATTAAAATTTATTTAATGGATTGTAAAATTCAATTTCTTCTATATTGTCATGTTTGTTGTTTACTATATATTCAGTTCAGTTTTATTTTCTGATGAAATTCTTTAAGCTTTATTAAATTTCAAACCCTGTTAAATGCTAGAAGATGATGCTTGAGTCAACGTCGGGAATTCAATCTGTGCTTCTACATCAGTTGTCCAAACTTTTGGGTAAAAGTACTCAATGTCTTTGACATTCACGTAACAACAAACATTGAATAAGTTCTTCAGGTTCTTATCCGTAGACTTTTTTGTGATCATGCGTAATGTTTGTCTGATTTGTGTAAAGTTGGATAATCTTAAAATACCCATGATGATGTCGGACGTGACTACTTCCTTCCTCGTTCTTTGGCCCGACTGATTAAGTAATGTGCAGGCTGAGTGATTCTTCGGGCCAGCAACATAAGCTTGCTAATACGGCAGGCTTGCACGAGTAGGAATGCTGTCGTCCACACTTGGCGGTTCTGCGACACACTTTCTTTCCAGACTTCATCCCAACAATACGTCAGATGTTTTCCTATTCCAGTGCAGATTTTTGTATCTTGTAAGTTTCTGAATAAGTTTCTCCTGCCAAACTTATCTTACCTTAAATGCACGTAGACTTTCCCGTTGTAAAATTATTATGGATTCTTCACCAACCGGGTCATGCTTTTAATATCCAACATTTCCGCGGACATTCTCTGCCGTTGTCGTCATAGAACCTTTGTTGCTTTGATTACGTTTGGATTACCTATGAAATTTGGAATCGCCATCCACCCACGTTTGTCTTTGAAGACAGAACTTTGCGTTACAAGATAAATCTGATTATCTTTATTCATTAAAAAGTCGAATGGGAACTGAAAATATGTAAATGTAAAGGGCTATTTCAGATGTGATTTAAGTACATTGATTACGGGGGATTGGGGGGGGGGGGTGACGTGCAATTTTACTAAGGAAAGCTATATATGAGGTAGATCTCAGATTACGAACTTAAGTTACTTCAACAACATCAACTCTTAACTAGTTATATGAATCTCATCTCTTTATAAGAAACTACTAGTTACCCTTGTAGTGACAACACTACTTTGATGTGTACTCAATCACATCCTCTGGATTAATTTGACTTGGTTGGCGTATGAGCATTTTATTGTCATGATTGTGTGGATGATTCTCAAGTGTTATAATATTTTTCGACTTTTTCTCAGAATTTCTTGATTTGGATTAATAATGACTTTGGATATTACAGTCTCATTAAACTGCTAGCGTTTCGTAGTGTGAAAAATTACAATTTTGTATCACAAAATGTAAAATGCTTCCAATGTTTATCAAGGGAGTCTATTGTGATTCCAGCAATCCGACGTAATGACCAATTGACTTTCTCTTTGATTTTTAGCCCTTGCGAGTGGTAATTGTGCAGTGGGTTCACCGTACTTTTGCTAACAGCTTCTCGCTGTGTGTTCTCGTGTATCCAAGTGACTTGTTGTAATTTTGTTTACCGTTACCGCTGACCAGACAGCATTGTTTATCACGTGTCGACCGGCCTTCCTTCCGGTGGCAGGCGTGGAGCAGCTATTAAGCGGCGGCACGTGTGTCAGCATGGGCACGTCTGCGGAAGGAAGGCCGCAGCTTCCGAGGTTGCTGACCCGCATGACCCGCCATAACATTACGGCCATCTTGTATAAACTCGCCGAAGTTACAACTTTTCACGACATTTCTAGCGTCGATAATACAATAACTGCATTTAAATAAGGAGCATCATAAAGTCATGCTATGTAACGTGTTGAATATTATATGTTAGCAGAATACGAATGTGATCAAACACAACGGTTATTTTCTAATTTTCCTGAACTACGTTGCACTTAGTAGCCATTTTTAATCCGTAGTTTATTTTGACAATCGAGAAGGTTAAGCGCATTTTCGTGTGCTCTGAGAGTTTTGCTTTTTATAAATTGAATCATAGAATATGTATAAAATTTTTCTTGAAAGAAATAAAATGCAATTTTTTGTGTAAACAAAAGCAACTCCCCTTTAACAGCATAGGAAGGGAATGGAAAAGGGAGAATGGAGGAGGTAGAGAAAGGTAGCCCCTGGGCCTTAGTTTAACGATCCTACCCGGTGTTTCATCTAAAAGAGATGCAGGGAAAACACTAAAAATTCTGCATCAGTTAGGTTGGTCTATTAGGTACTTTTCTCTCACCCTGACGAATGACGGGAGAGCAGTTTGCTGTGGGGCTGCAGCATCTCTTCTTCGTGTCTCCATAATTTTTAGGAGGCATCTCGCCGACTGATCCAATGAGAACATAGGCAACTCTTTCCGTATCCTCAGTACATACACCTCCTAAAATAAATGAAGGTGCATTGACACGTGAGAACCTTAAAAACCAGACAGAGTACGAGGCATCCCCAATGTTAAGCCCCGCAAGCAATCTGGAGAGAAATACCTGCTTTCACAGGCATGTCTTGGTTTTTCTTCATCAGGTAGTAAATTTTTCTTCTTCTGGGTAACTGGCTACATGATGGTGATCCTGAAACAGGTAAATACTCCTTAATTACCGCCATGGAAAATTGCCGAATCAATATCAGAGAGGTTGCTGATGACGTCTCATCATTAGGCTCAGCCATGCAATTTTCCGATGCTGAATTTTGACGAAAAACAACGACACGTAGACATCTCTCTGGCATGAATGAAGTCAACAACGATCCATAATTTCTTCAAACGGTCATAACATGTGACGAAACATAGGTGTATGATGGTTATGACGTCGAAGCCAAGTCCTAGTCGTTCCAATGGAAGCTGCCTGAAGAGCCGAGAGTGAAACAAATTCGGGGTGGGGGGGGGGACGATTACAATAAAATGTAAAGGTCCTCGTCACTGCTTTATTTTATTTTAATGACATAGTGCAGCATGAGTTTTGCTAAGTGGTGTTACTGTTAATAAAGAATACTACTTTGAAGTTATGCACCGACGAAAACGCCCAGATTTGTGGCGAAATCAGCGTAGAAAATATTTATAATTTATTAGGGGCTTGAATTCTTCTGTAGCAAAAATGCTATACCTCGGGTATAATATTTCTGTAGACATGTTCCTAACATTCAGGTCTGAAACGAAGTACCTATTTTTCTTGGAGCGCTTGTCGTAATGTATCACTCGAAAGGAATTTGTCTTCATTTGGTTTTTGCAAATTTCTGGTTTTCAGCAGGATTCACTACGTCCTCTACGTTAATGCACAGGGGACACTCATTCACACACCACGGTCGTGATTCATTTTAAATGTGATGCAGTGTAGTGTTACATCTTCTCTAAATTTCCTACTTTCACCTACAATTTATCAAATGTATTAAAATTAGTTAAAGCAAAGTATCATTAATGGAAACAGAACTTATTACATGTATGGCAAATTAATGAAATCCAAGATGTTAAATAGAGAATCGAAGTTAAAAATTTACGAAGCACTTATAAGACCTGTAGTGGTATACGGTTGTGAAACGTGCACCCTGAATAATAATGATAAACACTTAACTCAGAATATTTGAACGCAAGATATTGAGAAGGATATGTATGTAAGAATGGAGAATTAGAACCAACAGAGAGCTAGAGCAGCTCATGAATAACGAGGACAGAACAGAGGGTTGGACTGGATGATACACGCACTTAGGATGGATGAAAGCAGAACACCTAGACGGATTATGGAATGGAAGCCAGTTGGGTGGAGGAAAATGGGGAGACCCCGGAAAAGATGGGTAGATGACGTTGAGAAGGATATACAAACCATAAAAGTAAGAGGATGGCGAAGATTGACACAGGAGAGGGCAGAATGGAAGAAAATTGTTATAGTCCAAAACTCACATTGGGCTACAGTGCCAATAAAAGAAGGTGAAGATTAAAATTAACTACTTTGTAGTGAAAATCAGCTGAATGACACTTTGTAGGTTCCTCCGGCCAAAACCTTTTTCTTTTTGCTAATCTCACACTAACCATCTTGTGAATATAAACTGAAAATTATTGAACACAAATATTGAAATTGATGTGGTTTTCAAACCAGGCTCTTTCAATACTCTTCTGTTTTTATTCCTTTTGTAAACGATTTTCTTGAAGTTTTGGGGATGAAATTTTCTATTATGTTCTGAAGTACCATCTGAACCACACTCGTCACTCATTTTCCAATTCTACTTCATCAATCACTACTCCAAATCCATTATTGACAGTTCTTTGCTCACGCTTAACAGCTGAAACGAAGTCAGCTGCATGTAGCGAGAGGACGTGTACTGTTCTGAAAGCCAGACTGCGAAATACACGTGCAGACAGACAACGAATATTTTGTGCTGTTCTGAATATCAAGTGAAAGGTGACAACGAATGTGATACCTTTAACTCATATAGCGTCAAAATGTTTTGTATTTCATGGTTTCATTTGTCGTGCTCACTGACCACTCATTTTACATTTGTATTTGTTAAAATAGTCCCTTATTTATTTTTTGTCTTTTTGTATTACATATCGTCAGGAAGCATATTTTATAATATTTGACCCTTTAAGGTCCATCATATGTTGTGTATAACCTTTCTACAAATATGCTACATGTGCTTTCTGTGAGTATATTGTTAGACCAGACAAATTATTGATTATGATTTTCGTCTTCGTTTCGGAGAATATTTTCCGTGGCTATAACCATTGGAGGTTGTTATCGAAATTTAAACAGAGTAGAACACAAATGACTAATTCTTTAGTGTGTCAGCTACTCCAATACTACTGAAGTGGAAAAATAATGTGAACACCTGACATTTACACAATATTTGCTTTTACAACAACTGCAATTCTTCGCTGAATAGATTCGTAGTGTCTGAATACCACGATATAACCATCCCAATCATAACGGATCCTCCTCCATACTTGACTGTAGATGGCAGTCTAGATCATAGGCTTGTTTTGTGATTCGGCATACATAAACATGGCTATTTGAAGGATAAAATGTAAAAGATGATTCATCTGACTATTACCACATTCATCCTATCATCAAGTGTGTAAGTTTTATGATCGTGGCACCACCTCTTTCGCAGCTTAGCGTTGGCTTCCGAAATTGCAGCCCTTTCATGAACGTTAAGCTTTGTGGAACTCACACCGTACTGTTATAGTTCAAACAGTATTATTCAAGTGAGTGTGGAGTTCTGCTGCCACTTTTACCGCGGTAGGTTTAAATAGTCTGGCCGCAATCTTTTTTTAACGTTCGTCGCTCTCTGGGTTTTGGGCTTTCACCCACTATTACTCTGGTATTTTGTGTATGTTGTCATTATTGGGATAATGTCGGTAGTGAAAATTTAACCGGTTCTACAGTTTTCGTCACTGAGCACCAACAATTTGCCCCTTTTCTAAATCTGAGAAATACATTTCAGCGATTTTTTGTTTTAACCGTCGCAGAATAAAGAGTCAATACACTGATATATAATCTACAAGACTTAGCACGTAGTCTCTAAAATACATACGCTTCGCTTTATTTAAACAGAAGCAGTGTTGCCAACATAATCATGTATATATATATATATATATATATATTTATAGTTTTATGTAAAATGTGGCTGTAATTACTCTTGGTGAAAATTGCGTTTTTATCGCTTTAGAAGTTATTGGTGAGCATTTTTGTCTCTATGTTAGCCTGCCAGCCGGACAACTGCTGGTCTGTAACAATAAGACAGGTGCACCGATGTTAGTTTTTCTTTAATTTGAATGGACTTTCTTCATTTTAGATTTTAGCTGCATTTGTCTGTAAGCAGTGTGTAACAGAAGTAACAAGCTTAGAGGAGGAGTAAAGAGGAGCAATACAACCATTTTATTCTTGGCATTTTTCTTAAGACGCTTCGTTACTACATAACACATTTTTACGCTAGGGGCTGTTCAATAGTCACAACCAGCACATCTGGACTGTCACACACGCACAATTCTCAAGAGAAATTTCTTTCAACGTGTGTCTAGTTTTATCGGCGTTATTTTCTTCTTGTTTTTCATGTAGTTGCCTGATGGTGGCTGTGAGGCAGGAGTCACGCTTTTCTATTTCTTAGTTTTCGTTTCTCAAATGGTACAGTAACGAAGCCTCTCTGTCAAACATTACTACATGAAAAAGTGTTTTTGCGCTTACGTCTGTTACACTATTTATATATGCAAGTATATTCTTCACAGTTTAGACTTCTCTAATGTGTAACACCTTGAGAAGGTAAATAATAAGTAATAACAAATGTTCATGTGTACATGATGGTAGTCTTCGACATCGAAACGTCGTGGTTTAAACCTTGGAAGCTCGAGACTTATTTAAACAATAAAAAGGGAAACAGAGGAGCCTTATTAATGTGAAATTTAACCTGAAAATATCTAAGCTGTGGCCTTATTAACGTATCTTCTGTAAAGCTCTGCTTATTAGATATTGCCACAGAAAAGTAAATGAAATCCAAGTTATGCTTCGTAAAGTAGTAGGTATTTTCTGTATACTCTACGGAGAAAAGTTAGGTATGATATTTTTAAATATTGTTTATTGTTGTACATGCTCTATGACGATATGAGTTTAAATTTGCAGTCTAGTGTGTTGATTTTTGACAGGCTAGATGCAAGTTAGAGGGAACTCTGAATAATACAATTTTCCTGTCGTTGCAATAGTGGATTTGGAGAGTCGAGAGCTTCTGGTAGGACCCGAGGTGGTCCTAGGCACACTGGCTCCGTACCAGCAGCTTTGTAAAAATAAGTAAATGTATTGTGGCGGAGAGCGTGCCAACACCAACACCTCCAGCCATTCAGACGCACCTGCATTGCGCGGCCCACGCGGACCTACAAAACTCACACGGCACATCTCCCAAAGTCATTCCTACCAAATGCTTACATTTAGTTCATTTCTCTAGCAGGGTTTCTTTGATCATTCATATTATTTCTCTCGTACTCACTTCTTTTGCGGCTTCCACAAACGAACATTCTTAACAAAAGCAGTGTCAAAAAAATAAAAAGAGATTTTCCTGGAGCAGTAACGAATTGCACTTTCACTTAATGAATATTAAAGATTATGCCCATCGTGCTGTAGCCATTATTCGTCAAAAAGCTTCCAAGGTACTTCAGCTGATCATAATTGTTTTGTGTAATATTTACATCGCTTTGGACTTTTCTCTATTTATATTCGTTCAAATCCTTCCTGTCACCAATAACGTTTCCAATGTGCCGCCGATCAGTGTTTTCTTTCTTATTCGTCAAGAACGCTAAGTCATCTGCATATTTTTTATTTGGCTAATTGATCTTTCTCCTATTTCGAAATCCGGATCCCACGTGTCAACATTGTGGTTGAACTCAACAGCTGACGTATAACAGCCTCTTCTTCTTTTGGATCTACAGTCCGCACTGAGCCTTCACCTTTCTCATGATCTCCTTCCAAGCTTCGCGATCCTGTGTCTTTCTTCGCCATCCCATCACTCTTAAATTCTTCACCTCTTCCTCCATAACAGCCTCTTACTGCCTTCTAGATCTGTCCCTGATCCAGGCGCACCTTCACCCTTTGTCACAGAAGCAAATTATTGAAAAGTCTTGTATTCTTTCAGTGACCTCCAATTTCCTTGAGTATTTCAAACAATTCTGAGTGAACGCAGATGTTAATACCAACAAGGACTCTTTCAGTTTTGTGATATCTCGGAATGTCTCTAATGAATGACATTTGAAAATCACAGCCATAAAAGAAATTATGGACAGACTATATAAAATTTGTATTTACGATGTGTGCCACTGTATGAAGTTAATATACTAAACGGTCATTTTTTAATATGCTTTTGCCTTACAATGCAAGATAAAGAAATTTCCTTACTAAGCTGGGACCTATGGGAGATCCCTCCACTCTTGTATACCATCTCTCTGTGTATATATATTGTTTTATTTTCCGCGTGAAGTGGTGCGAAGAAGCATTTCAACGGCGATTATGATGTTGAATAGGTAGGGCAGACTTGGACGTTATCACAGGCGCCACCTTTTTCTAAACAGAAACTGGTTTTCCGTTACAAGTGTCTGAATATCGGCGGTGACGATATGGAGCATTAGTGTGACGTGCAAGACAATCTGGATAGTAGTCATTTGTTATTTGTATTGTATATTTGTAAGTAAATATTTATACTTGGTTCAAAAACGGACACTATATATTTCAACAAAGTTATAGTTAGTTGCCTTTAGAAGGTAAGTTTGTTGTAATATGAACGGACTATATTAAAGAGAAATTGTTAATACAATGTAAAAAACATTAGTCTTGTAAATATTAAAACAGCCTATAAGTCAGAACATATACTCTTATAAAATTTAATAACATTAGTTCACTACAACAACGTTTCATTTCTTAATTTGGAACCTCATATGGATGAATTTTAAAGTATCAAGAAATTTAAGAATGTGAAAATTTTGACGGATATATCGCAAAAGCGTGTTTGAATATTTATTAATTACAAACAGTCTATGTAACTCATAAAAGGCTTTTATTATTATTAAATTGGCACTAGATATTATATTAATCATATTTATAAAAATGAAGACAAATTATTCCGTGGAATATGTTAACTGTCGATATTTTTAATATTTGATTTGTTTTCGCTGATATTGATACAAACACGAAACGTGGTGCAGTTTTAATTCAAATACGAAAACATATAAGGTTCTCTATTGGTTTTAGATTTACTGCTTAGCTTTAGGAATTGTTGCGCTTCATGGAATTTGACTACTTAGTCACTTCTGATGTAGGTGTCCAGCAGGAATTAGTCTTGACCGAATGTGCAAGGCATGAGAGCGATCTAGTTATCCGCACACCAGGAGTCTAGCTCTGCAATGAAGAATGACAGCCAGTGAATGTATTTGCGGCCGCCCACAAACTAGGAGAAGGAAGTGTGACTGCTCGTGAAAGTGGTCGTTGCAGGCTTTTCTGCGCGTGGGTGACGCTAACTAATCACGGCCAATCTTGCACAGCTCCCAACTGTATTTTCATGAAGTTAATTTGCATTACTTCCGCCCCTTTAAGATGAAATCCTGGCGCTTGCTATGATCACAACGTTTTACTAATTTCATGCGCTTGATTATTTTCCCTCTCATGGACTTATTTATTCGTTTAACAAACTGGGTGTATAATTAATTAAAGAAGCTGTACATTTTGGGCTAAGAACTGTGACGAACAACACAATAACTTTTAATTAGTTGTTGTTTAGTTTTTATCTTTTTTATGACATTATAGGGTGTTTCTCGTTAGAATTTATCAAAAATTAGCTTATTTTGCGGTGATTTTAAGTGAACTAGTAATTACTCTTATATGAACTATGTATCAACACGGCATTTCGTCACATCTTGTCAATTAAAGTAAGTTTTGAAATAAATTATTTATTACTTGCTTAGAAATTTTTGGTTTGCCAAAGTTCATGAGTACGTAAACTGCCTTCGCATTCTTCCATTTTGTGCTGAAATTACACAAATTCATGAAAGAGTGAAATTCATTTTATGAATTGTACAAAACCTTACATATTCTTGGAAGCGTGTGGGCATAATTCAAAGAAGAAGCTGTAAGTAGAGTCACTGAGAATTCAGGATTTTATATTTTTGCGCCATCATTGGTTTTCCAAGAATGCTGCTGTGTCTACGTATATTTTGACGTATTATTTAATCCTGCACACTTACAAAGTCAATTAAATATTCACCAGAAAACACCTGACATTTGAATTAATTATTAAGTATATTATCATCTTAGAATTCATCCGCCCAATTTTAATTGATGTATATTTAAACGAAGGTAATGCAATTTTATGAGAATAAAGGCCGGAGAGATCTGTAATAAATTATTACATTAAATTTTTTATTCTGTTCTTTTTGGTTTTGTATGGTAGTTGAAATTGATTGGCCTCAGTTTTTTGTTTCTAGTTGCAATAATTATTTGGTAAAAATTAGATTTAACTCATGATATATTAATGTTTTATTCTATTATTCGCAATTTTATCCTAATTATTTTCCTAAAACTAGTTCTCTTTAGTTTTCTTTCTATGTAATCAAAATATTCGCTCGTGTTTATTAATACCAGTTTGGATCCCTTCAATGAAATTGTAACTTACAATGCAAGTTGTTGGTTATTGTACCATAGCGTCTTGATGAATCCTGTAGGATACCTTATCCATTTTTATTGTTGCAACCGTTTAATGTAATTTCTCGTATGTCCTGGGACAATTTTGACAAAATTATTGCACATCTCGTTGAAGTTCATTTGTAGTTGTCAAAACCAAGAGCGTACTGTTCTATTGACGTTAGTGATTCAGTCCATCGTTCCACTTTTTTTTTCATTGTATTTTTTCTTAAATTTATAAGTTTACTGTGTTTTTATTGACCTTTTTAAATGAAATTTAATTTTCTTTTATTATTTCACGCTAAATAAGGTAAATCCATATTAAAATTATCGCATTATTTTGTCGATTGAATGCAATATAAAAGTGAAAGCACAATCTATACCAATTCTACTCGATACTATGGTATTGTTATACGTTTCGAAGGTATTTAAGCTGTTGGCACTGTTGAAGAAAACGGCAAAAATGAGTATCAATAAAATTTCTGTTTTTTTTTCACCCGCCGATTAGATTGGACCATCTTCAACCGCGTCCCTCTCTCTTAAGTAGTAGCAATTCCAAACTCTTCAACAACAGAAATAATGAACAATGATCACTGAATAAATTCAAATAAATGTGGATGCATTTTTAATTATTTTTTATTAGTAAATAAACCGTCTAACTAAAATATTGCTCGAGTAACACCTGGTAAGAATCTACAGAGACTAAATCATGACAGGCATTCATGCGACACTAAACGACGGTAAATTGCAACGGCGCAAAGCTATACCATTAGTGCATATGACGTCACCATGAACACCGTCTCTGTACAGTTCTGGCTCGTCGCCAGCCGCACAAAGAGGTCATTTCAAATCTATCTTCACTTATATCGCATTCGTGCAACTTTCCTTTCGCGCATAGATACAATACTTATATGGTAGCCTTGTTCCTTTTACCGTCTATTTGCGCTGTCAAATGCTCCGGTTTTAAGAGATTTTCCAAATTTCTATAGAGGTTCATATCAAATTAAGTGGCCATAATGTGATATAGTGCAGAGGACACTTTCAATTACCTCCAAAAAGTTTAGTTATTGAATAATTGTTTTGGAAGAAGGCTTTTTTTATTGGACCCCACACATTTTAAACAGACTATACTCTTTACTCGCATTTGAGAAGCAATTCAATCCAATGAATATATAGGGCTAGTGATCAACCTGTTTCAGGATCACCCACATGTAACCGGTTACTAAAAAAACTTTCACATTACTCTTCTAAATTCCCTTCCTATGCTTTTAAAGGGAAGTTGTCTATTTCAAGTTCACCCTCATGAACCCTATTACCTAAATTGTTATTTAGTGCATTTGTCGTAATTAAAGGTTATAAATTGAAGCAACTGGATGGTTGACGGAAAATTAACATATCGTTAGCAGATAATTTTTCCGTAAAATTGTTCACTTCAGTGAATAAATTAAAACTTCAAATTTATTAGATGTTATGTATTTAGTACTGTATTTCAGTACTAATAACACAACTGGCAGATACGTTAGTTAAGTTATTCATTCCCGCGAGTATTATGTTGTAATATGTAGCGACTAAAGAAAGCAATCTGATTCATCCATAATGTTAGTTCAAGGCAGATTTTCAGGAGTTTTACATATCTGATTAGTAAATACCGACGTAAAAATATTATTTAATTCAATTCATTCTAACTTCGATGGTTAGAATTTATTTCGAATAATTTAATTAGGTTTAAATTAGTATGCAAAATCATAATGTCTACTAAAGAAACTGTTTTTCTTTTGGCTAACAGGCTACATGAGGGTGATCCTGAAGCAGGCAACTCCCCTTTAATAGCATAGGAAGGGACTTGAAAAGGGGGGACGTGGAAGGTAGAGCATGGTGCTGTGCGCGCGCTGTTATTTATTTATCTTGTTTAAGACACTTGGAGAGTTATGAATTGCAGTGTGGTAACATCTTAACGTATCTCTCCCCGTCGGCAGAGACTACATAGAATATTAGTGTCAGGTGTGCGGTAATGATTGAGGATAAAATATTCGGAAAATAATGCTCTGTTATTTTTAAATAAATATGCGTACTCACTTCAAGAACGATCCTCATAAACAACACAAAACGTTTCTGTAATCCGCGAATTTAAATTCGTAACAGACGCAAGAACGATTCTCCACACTCAAAATTCATGGAAATTAAAATTGTATATATATAATTCATCGTAGGTAAATAAATTATATGATTTTTTCTCCAGCAGAAGAAATGTATTTGCAGATTGCTTATTTAAAAATGAGCGTCCACATGCTTCTAATTTAGTTATCCTACTGCTGCAGATCTTCATTTGTGAATTGTAGCGCTCTAAAGTGTATCGATAGGATCTGATGAATCGGTTTTGTTCCGTGTGGGGTTCTTTCTTGCACACTCGTGCACGGGAAGATGCGGCGAAGCAAATCCCTGGATTTACGCTGATCCGAACGTAACGTTGTGAAAGCATTGAGCAAGGGCGCTAACAAGGCGCAATTATGCAGTTTTACTTTGAGCAGTGCAGATTGTGCGCATTGTCAGAAATTTAGTTTGATCTAGTCTGATTGCTCCACGGCTTTGATTAGATGACTGTTAGTAGAGCTGTGGAGGCATCGTTTTTAACTGACATTTATAGCCTCTTATTATCCTACTTAGCCATTGTGCTGTAATCTTTATTAACCCGTGTATCAGAACAAATATTAATCATCTAATAACCAATGATGAGAAAACAATTAGCAACAATGTCATATAAAATTAAATGTCAGCTATATTCAAAATATAAAATAACTTTCAGCTACTGTCACATTTATTTAATAGTGCTCCTTTTTGTGTGCTTTTTTATTTCTAAATCGTATTTGTGTTACCCCTTTTCATGTGTTTTCATATTTATGAAATGACTGACTGGTTTTAGGGTACGGCTGTTTTTTCTAGTAATCATCGAATCTTGTCTTAGCCTCGGCATTCGTTTTATAACCTTCTCACAAAATTGTTCATATGTTTTGCTCCGTCCCTTCTACGTTATTCTATTGTTCTTAACGTATTTTCCTTCCTCTATATTCGCGATGCATCGCAGTTTTATTTTCATTTTATGTATTAAGTCTGTGTATATTAAATCGCAGATTAGTAAAATCTTCTCATTCAGCTCGGATAACACACTACATTACTATATAGCGTCATTATATTTGATGTCACATCATTATGGAATTCTTTTTTCCAGTGTCTACAAATTTGTCAGATATAGTCATTATGAGCACGTTTATTGTTACCTTATCGAATCGCTGTATCAATATGTCTCTTGGAAGAAATAAATAAATAAATGTATTTATTGCATAGGCTATAATAATGCACATGTTATTTGTTTCAGTACTATTAATTAAATATTGATCCTTACACTTTTGCTGTAGTTATATTAGATATGTAATTTTTCTCCACTTTTGTCCGCATTGGACAGCTTTAAGAGTTTCTTGAACATGTGTATTTCATTGATTAATTCTTACATGTTTCGGTGCTGGTGAATGGCAATTGAGTTAGCATTCGTAAATATGGTACGTGGTGCAAACCTAAGACAGTCACGATTATACTACAAGTATGTGTACACCTTCTGTGCTACACTGGGTAGATTGTGAGCAAACTTGCTAACCTGAAATCATTTCCAGTCATCCAAGAACCAGTTTTCGGCTTATTTAATCGTGAATTCATATTGCCTGGACAGACGTGTTGCCAGATCTAATGAGATCGTTGGAGTCCTTTTATCCATCTATTAAGTTGAAGATTAATGATGATAGGATACTGCGGGGATCAAAAAAATTTAGTTGAGAAGAAGGCAACTTGTCACGGCGTTCATTTGTACGGCTCGCATCATTGCGAACGTCACTTTATAATCGTTAGCTGCCGCAGCAATCCATGTCCAATATATCTTAATTCGCCATTGCGAGGCGTGGCTAACAAATATCCTGCTCCAAATACTGACTGCGATTCATTGCTTTAGACACTGAAAGTAGGATGCCTGATAACATTTGAATAAAATTTCTTCTCTGCCATTAATTTCTGGAAATAAAAGCTCTATTATTAATTATGATTCTATTCGAAATAGTTCAGTTACCTGTTTCTTTGTAATTTATGTTGATGAAATTAGTTCTGTAAAGCTATGGGAAACGTACATTTATGAAAGATGTAATTAGGAATGTTTGGATACGGGAATTAATTTAATTATAAATCTGTCTATCCGCATTATGTTTATAGACGCCAGGGATTCCAGTCAAAATCGTGGTATATTTTTAAAATGGAAAATAGATATGCATAATTGTGAAATATTGTTTTTTTTTAAATCAATGGGGTTCCCGTTATTTTGTGGCAACGATGAATTTCGGGGGCACTTATTATTTTGTCACACTGGTATGATCCGCCTGAAGAATGTTGGAACAGGAACACAAAGCAATTAGGCCACAGAATTGGTTTTAAATGTCGGCAACAAACGACGTGATATCTCAGTGGCTATTCGTTATAGTGTCCATCTAAGTGGCAGTATATATTCTATGAAAGTTATAAGGCTAAGAAATTTTATCGAATATTAAGATTGAATTTATAGTTTGCGTATTATTTAAGTGAAAAGCGATTCGTATTACGAAGGCAACTTTTTCGTTTTCATGACTGAATGATACAATAAGGAACGAAATTCGTAGTGCTTCCATTATGTGATAATGAGGCGGGTTGATGTGGTCGATGCAGGAGATTGAAATTGGTTGTTTCGCGCCGGAACGTGGATCTAAATCTGTTAAACCAGTTATTGTAGCGTACCTCCAAATCCTGTAAGAGACAATGATGCGCTGGATGCGTTGCAGTCTTGGTTTGTGCGGAATTAGTAGTATGGTCTACGATTATGTATGGATTAATGCAAACCATTTCAACAGTCTTCTAATTAAGGGGCTTTACTGAGCTATTAAACTAAGCGGAGCTTTCGGTTATTCATGCTGACATACGCATCTATTGAATAAACGTTTATTAAATACGATTGTATTTAAAATCAAGTTGTTATATATTACATGAAATTTCGGGCGAATTGAACATGTTTACGTCCTTGCTCATAAACGTTCGTAATTTGTTTCAAAATAATTATTCTCAGGTCTAAAATTCTGAAAGTCAATGATAAGAACGCATTTTGTAGGGGCAATCTTAACGGATATTATTTAAATTGATTATAAAATACTGATTATAAGAAACATTACAACAACGTAATTTGTTTTTTGTTGCTTGGTAGACTGATGTTTGTTATTTTAGTAAAATATTTTGAAAATCTTGTGGCTGGTACTTAATTCAGTTATAGAGAAAAAATGTACATTCGTTCAGAGACACGAATATTTGAAATTTTGGAAGAGCTTGATTACTTTGGTTTTTGCAAAAATGAAAATGTATGGCCGTGATTTTAGCTAACCCCTGGCCTAGTGAATTGACCTGACCTGTCCGGGCTCGAACCTGCGACCTTGGTCTGCGGACAGAGCAGGACAGGACGGGCTGGACAGGACAGGCGAAGCGACGAGAAGAGAAGAGGTGAGGTGAGGAGTGGAGAGAAGAGAAGAGGGGGACGGGGACGCGAGTCTGAGGTGGCTGGAGCCAGTCCGCCATGTGCGAGTGCGCGAGTGCGTCAGCGTGCGTGGCCAGGTGTCCACGTGCGCCGCAAGTGTGTGTCCGAGCGAGGTGACCTGCAGTTGCGCATCCCCGTGCATGTGATGGTTCTAGTGGTTAACAGGTGCGTACCGTCGCGCCAGCAGCGACGCACAACGCTCCAAACAGCTGCACAGTTGCTCTCTCGGCTCGTCTTATGCAACTTCAAGCTTTTTACTATCCCATGTGACCTGTGACACTGAGATGTGACGCGAAGATGAGCAAAGTTTGCGTATTGTCAGTACTGTGAAATCCTTGGATATATCCTTCAATTATTGAATATTTTGGTAATTACCCTCCATGACGTTTCTTCCTCTCCTAGGTTTGTTTGCTTCAAATGACACAACGAATGCATTTTTTAATTCGTGATGTGCCTACGAATTTTCTTCTTGTCTTCAACTAGTTTTTTAGAGGGTTGTGCCAAGATAGAAGTTGTCAGTAGCAAATGAACCGTAAGACTAGTTTCAATCCACAACGTGTACCACTAGTGTGACCACTAATATTCAAGTGTTATCTTGTTTTACACGACTTTATCGCGAATTATTGGGACTTCCATTTCAACTACGAGATTACGTATATACGAGAGATTTACTACGCCTTCAAGGTTCGAATTTGTCGTAATTGCTTTAAATTAACATTGCACTTCTCAATAATAATATATACGTAGTGACATTTGTAAAAAGTAAAATACAATTCGGCCGTAACGTTTTGTCCATGTACCGTCATGATGTGTAAAACGTAATTTGGTAATCTTTTCAGAATACCCATGAACTCGGATTTAATAATTTATTTCTTCCTACAGCAGAGCCATATGAAAACCGATCTCTGAGATTTGTCCTTCCTAACTTTCAAATTATGCAGTTTATACCTACTCCTTTTCTACGTAGCCGCTCTGTCCTTCACATGAATTTATTACGCTACATATTTAATATTTCCTTTATCGGTGTATTAGGGATATTATTTCTTTCGTATTTGACGAGACTGAATAATATACTCTCATTGGAAAGAGAACTTCACTGACAAAAAATAATATTCTATTTTTAGATTACGTCATGTCACTGTAACTTGTTGAGAAAATCTTTTTTCTTACCTTCCATGACTCATTTTATAGACTTTTTTTGTGTGTATCAACTCGTTCAGAATTTTCTTCAATTAGCGGATCGGCAATCTAATCATCCTGTTCTAGGTTTATTCTATATTTTTGTTTGTACTGCAACAAATTGAGTTTTATATATAACTATTCTCTATTGTCTTTATTATTTATGAGATCTGTGTTACAATTATTCTTGTTTATAAGTTTGTTGACAATGGTGCTGAGATCTTTGCTGAAGATGTTATCCTGTATTCTATTGTCTGCGATAGACAATTCACCCTATCATAAACAATGAAATAGATGATAATATCATCAGTAAATGCCTAGTCGCAATAATGAATCAGGCTCTCCACTTACGAATAGGTTGCTTTCTCCAACCTGTAACGATGCCGAGGAGTAAGTTTAATTGGTGCTAAAATTTATATTTCTTGACACTTTGTGTTGAATAATGTGAGCAGTCAGTGCCTGTTCCATATTTTCAGTCACGGAACCACTTAAATGCGAGAGCATAACTTTTGAAAGTTATTTATTTGTGTTTGTGAGGTTCCTTAAACAGATGAAAATCCCCTGGCGAAGAAGCTCCCCTAGTGCGTCTGCGGTTGTCTTTCTCGACAGTCTATTTCCAGCGTTCATTCAGGCAAGCCTTGCGAGTGATCCATGGGGAACGAGCGGTGTCTTCAAGGTAGATACGTCAACAACATGTTCTGTGCTCCAATATCAATATTTTACACCTATAGTGTGCGTGGTACACTGGATTACGTCTAGCGACAGCAATTTTGGAATTTACACTCGACACATGACTTCGTTATCACTACATTTTTTTTGTGGAACTTATTTAAACGTGATCTGTATTTTGGGAATAACTGGACGGTCTGTTCTCTAATTTTTTCTCCACTTTAAGTTTCATTGGACAAATCCACACTACGATGGCTGAGTGTTGCGCTATAGGAATAGCTTGTTCTAGAGAAATGGGCGAGTCCCTTGGAAATTTGCGTGACGCTTCGGGACTTGCTAGGGCTCCTTGGACCCGTGCCCTGTCGCAACTGTCATAGGCAGGTCTCGCCTAGGACCGGTTCTCTACACATCTGGCCTGTAACCATGCTAACAGGCTGCACCTTGAATCACTTATCACTCGCTGCAATCACGCTTAAACCTGCAATTGTGATTTTTATCCCTGAAAGTTTTTTTGTATTAATCATTTTTATATGATCTGAGTTACACAGTGCTTTTCTTCAGATGATCCGTTTAGAACAAAAGCACGCGATTAAAGCAACGTTAAAGCCATAATTCAAGGAAATATATTTACTATAGGCTGTAGCACCAAGCTGTAATTGAGTCATCTGGAAATATTCTTTTGAAGTAATGATTAAGCATGGTACGTCATTGTTGCCAATTCTGTTTTCACTCCCATATACTTTCTCGTCTTTTTATAGTTCTCTTCTACAATCTGCATTGTATTATGTACGACACAACTTCTTACAATTTGTAACGACGGAAGTCGCGCAGTAACAAACAAAATTGCCGGTCCTGTTAAGAGCTCAAGTCACACATATCCTCGTTTATTGAAACATTTAAAACAATTACCCAAATGGAAGGAAATACATCAGGCGCGTTTCCGTAATTATATCACAACTGTTTCACTAATTTTTTGATTCTGTTTGGATTTTATAAATACTATTTAATTGTACGTAAATAATTCTCTGTAGCAAGCCAACTGTCGAAGGGAAGAGTGCTGTTCGTAAATCGTAATTGTAAAGCCGTAGCAAAAGCTTCGCTTGTTTTTGGCCTTAGCCAAAGTGGAACGCTGACGCCGCTAGTGCCTTATTTGCGGCTCCGCGTAAAGGCAATGTTTTGCGATTGTTGGATTGTTTGAGTTGTCTTGAACACCCTTTGAAGTCCGCCAGGAACGCGCGTCTTGGCAGCTGGGCTACATGGATCATTGTCTTGTTGGATTTGGCAAGGCCTTATCCCTCGCCGGGATCTGTCTGGCCCCGTGTCTTCCGTGTGGCAGGACATCGCTCTGCAAATCTTCACCACTGGTTAATGTTTTCATCAGTCACAATCCACGGCCACCGGTAGTCTGGTTATCAATACTTCGTGCAGACGAAAATGCTGTTTGCTCTGGTTTTCGTGCAAATAAAACTTAGAAGTTAGTGTGAAATTTGTTTAATTTATTTTTGACATTGGTGAATAATTTCGAAATTGAGATTGTAATTATCAAATTAAGCGCACACTCTTTTTGCTTTTAACATTTATAAACTTATTTAAATTATCGTTTGAACAGCCACAAAATGGTCGTTGATCACTCCAATCCGTATTGAGTCGGTGCTGTCGTGATTCTATTCCATATTTTCGTTTATTGACCCGACAAACATTAAATTAGCCTGGAAGCAATTGACCGACAAATTTCCGCCTTGCATGCAATGACTTCTCACTACTGCAAAACACACTTGCTTGCGGCATTTATTTTTCGCTTACTGGAAGGTAGATGTATTTTCAGCCATCAGCGAATGTGCAGGCGGACAACTTTCACCGTAAAGTGGGGGCGGGAGTGTGTGGGAGAGAGTAATTTCTGAATGGGAGGCAGGGATGTGTTCGGAGATTATTTACCCTATCTTCTCATCAAATAGTGAGGCGTAGCTACTGTCTCCTATTTTTCATTACATTATTTCATATACGTTGTGTGAAATCTGTCGCATTTAATAACAGTTAAGGCTGTCCTCGATACGGTTTTTTGACGAACGCCCACTGATGTCTCAGAGTGGTCCTTGTGTGCTAGAAATTCTGTCTATTCATCTCTGTATTGCCTCGAGTGATTGCGCCACAATGCTCGTTAAGAGGCAGGCCATCGTGTGGGATGCGTTCCACCCACGCACCGTGCAACATTCTGCGCCGCGGAAGAATCTCAAAATTATTGAGGACCAGTTCATTAGCATCAAGAGACGTGTCCGTGGCAGACTACACTTTTGGCGGCGATACTCTTGTATCTTGTGGTTTCTGAGAGCAGTATTTCATTGTCATTAACTGTCGTCAGATGTTACGTGCCATACTGGAAGTTAAAATTATTTGCTATGTGAGTGGAGCGTAAATTACAACGCTAATGTGATTATTTATCGATTGACTCCTGCCTCTAATCAATATTTGACTCAATGGTTAATTAATCGTAATTATTAAGTCGAAGTGTTTGGTCTGGGAGTGTAATACAACTAAAACCGTGGCAGTAGCTGCTGGAAAATGAATAAATAATACAACATTTTATTTGATATGTTTTTCAAATACTCTTGATTAATACCTAATTGTTTACATGTTTATTCTGAGTCGTTTAATTAAATTACGAGATTTAACTGATGGATTAAGGGTCACTGTCCCCTCTGGGTTTCCAGATCCGTCGCGGCTATTTTCTTCTTTGGTCATCCTTCAACATAGCTCGTGAGGCAGACTTCCAAACTCTGTCAGGGCTCTTATAAACTGCTCTCCGTGTTATTAAAATACAATTCGGGTTGAAAAAATATGTTGTTACGTATTCTAATGAGCTGCTGCATTGCTTGATGAAACATAGTTTAAAAAAACGTAATTTATTAAATATTTTATGGTTTCTATAAGCAGATGAATTAATATATCGGTTTTAAATGTGTTTTTCTTACCGATATCTTGACAGAAATAAATACAGAAACGTTAGCCATGTCATGACGGTTGATTTCAAAAATTTTATGTTCATAACTGTGTCGGAAATTATTTAGAACCATTTAGAGAGAAACTGGGATTCAATTGACAAGTATCCTTATGACGCGTGTGTAAGCGCAGTACCGCATGCCAAGTATTTGAAACTAGATAAAAATAATCCGGCACTCATCTTATGAATCAGTGGTTCTTTCTATTTCTGGTTAGAAAGTGTTTTTCGTTTATAAGCATTACAGTCACGGGATTATTTTAACGAACGAGAATCTATTCTTCAGGTACGGATTTCTCTGTAGTGTGTTACAACACTAAATTCAGTACCGTATAAATATTTTATAAAGTTTTAATCGACACGCACAAAACACTTCTCTGTCTTCAAATATTTATTGGATATATCTTATTATGAGCAAAACCTGGATAGTTTTTATTGTATACGTTAAACCCTAAATCGTCCCGATTTTCTGATTGCATTATTTTGAATTCTTGAAGACTTGACCGCAGTGGATATTGCCGTAGTCAATAACACGAAGCACATATCGGTTTTAAATGCGCATGCATAAAAATATCGCGGATGGACAGTCATCAACATCAACGATCACATTTTATCTTAATTGCAGATGTTTCGATGATATCAGTTAACAAACTACAACGAAGTGTTCATTACTAATATCGGGCAGTTGAAAAACAGTATTCTTGAATCGTGAATAGAAATATCATAATGAAAATAAAGTTGCTCCATTAATCGTCATTCTAATTTTTCATGTTATGCGTAATTTAATCAAACTAAACATTTAAATTACTTTGTTACGTCAGTGTGTAATATTATGTAAACGAGCTTAATTAAAGACTTTATCCAAAGACCACATGATGAGACACAAAACTAATTTCTTTTCTTCTGCTGTATAATTTTCTAATCCTTAGACTGTATAGGAAGATTTGCAAAGTTTGTAAACGTAAGAGAATTTTATGTCGTCATGCACGTAAATATGCGTGTAATACAAATTTTTCTTTTTCGATTTTACGAGTTTTTTAGGATTACACTCACCAATTTGGAAAAACAGTTAAAAATCTAAGAAAAATAAGTGTTTAAATAAATCGGAAACATGACAAATTTCTAATCATGAAGTCATAATGCGGTCCTCATTACTTTGGTTCACTTACGAAAACAACCTCGTAGTAGAACACTATTACATTAGCCAGCTGGCACTAACTGTGTGTGTATATACTTTGTGTCCTTGTACCGTTAGTTTCATCTTTCCAAACAAAATAATTTGGCGAAATTCGGTGTATTGTGTTCTCTGCTGTACTGACTTTGGTTAAGAAATGTTCATTTATTTTTACACGATTGTGGTTTTAAAATAATTTAGTTCATATCGCCACTACTACTCAGTGTGGAATAAATTAGGAGAGACTTTCGGCATATTCAATTAGGTAAGGAAGCAGAAAGTGACGGAGAGGCAGAGATTCCAAAATATGTGATAAATAAGAAACGCTATTAATCTGGGTAAAGACATGTCGTACCTAAGACGCGTGAGTCCTACATTACTGTGTGTAAACTTTTTAAATGTACTCGATCCAAAAGAATCGGTAGTTCCACACAGATTATTACTGGTCTAAATTTTGAATTTAACATTCCTTATGTTATGTTACTTTTTATTTAATAAACAAATGAGGTACACTGTAAGACCTCAACCAAATAATTGTCTGCCATTTCTAGCGTGTCTCCTATATTGTAACGATTACTTATATTGTATATATTCTTCGGAGTGGTTATCATTAATAACCATACACAATGAAGCCAGCGGAGAATTTTAACATGTATAATATTGTACGAACAATGTGACTGCATTATCTTTTCATATTGAAACTGCTCGTACTTGAACAGGTCTCAACGTCTGGCCTGAGATTGTCGTTTGCGAGTTGTTTGGACGCTGCGGAGCCATGTTCGCAGGTGGTGAAGCAGTGGGCGGCGGGCGAGGCCCACGTGGGCGACAAGGACGCAGGGCGGCACCTGGCTGGTCGCCGCACCGTTAACTACCAGGGAAACAGTCCGCACTGTTGATACTCATCGCCAACAAAGTCCTTGACTACTTTCAATGCACACTTTCCAATTTTTAAATGGTTGGTTTCGTTTTTCTTTTTACCGAATACCTCAGAGCGGAATTAACTTCCTTTCATACCGGGGAACTCATCACTCGCATTCGATTGTGAAAATTGCCTTCATCTTGATATTTACTGCGAAGTTGTGTGTAACACGATTCGGCGAATATAATTTTCATGACGTAGTTGCTTATTATAAAACAATTTTAAGATTAATTTGCCCACGTTAACGCAATCGTTTGGCGTGCAATATATACACGGTTTCTCGCTCCAGTGAATGCTTCATCGATGTAATCATTAAAACATTTTATTTATTACATAGTTTCTGGTTTATTCTTCATTTTATAATACACGTTTGCATTGAATTTAAGTTAGATACTATTCAAACGGTAGTATGATATAAAATTTGTCTACTTAAAAAAAAGAAATTTTTAACTTGTCGCGTGCCAGTACTTCACACTAATGTTCCTCACGTCGAGTATTTAAAATTTCGAGGATATTTATTACTCTACAAAATCAATAGAATTACTTGGGAAGTGTATATGAACTTTGTTGCACGGATGACCATAAAAAATTGTTGACAACGTTCATATTCTGTTATTAATATCAGTAAGTTCCGTAAATAATCGGTAATACCGGTCACAGTAACGATATTAATCATTGCCTGTAAGACAGGAAGTGACTTAATTTTTTGACTATTGCATCGTTTTATGAGGATATATGTTCGGAGTTAGCTAAATTCGTCCATCTGTGCAGTTTTCCCTTTTAGTTAACACAAATTACGATTATAGATTCATTATTTGAGATTTGTGTTTCTCAGAGGTATCCGTGTGTAGAGAAACTCTTCGTACGAGATTTTTCTTTATCAATGTTTGCTGTTAACGTATTTTCTTGAAACTTGTAATACTGAAAAAGCTCAATAACGTAATGGTTATAAACGGATCAAACCGTCAGACTTCGTTGCTAAATAAGCGATAGTCCATGTATCAGAAATACTCATTATATACATCGATATTAGTTATACAATCATTAATATAATTACAGAAATTTACATTGATTCCTCAGCATGACTTCGTTACACTCAAGTTTGTAAAAAAAAATTTGCACCTTGTTGAGGTCCGGTCCAACGGCCTTTTAACTACATTATCTAAGTGAAGAATTTCGTGGATGAACAATAAAGGTAACGCTTGATTTAGACAGACCTGAATCACAATGGATGTAAGCGATAATGTTAAGCAAGTGAATGCCAAGTTCGCTATTATGCTAACGACCGTAATTGCGAAACTCATTCATTATGGCCTTGGAATTATGTTTTCAATAGAACTTTGTTTTCTGTATAAACAAATCGTTCATGCATTCGTTCCTGTTTTTGATTATAATTATGTATTATAATGGTGTATTGTACTCCGAATACGCTATAAGGATATGGCAATGGAGCTGTTGAAAATTCACCGCTATAAAGTTGACAAGTGTGTGTTACGTAATGTATTTAATCATGATTTATGGATTACCTAGGTGAAAACCACCTTTACAATTATGTACTCTACTTTTAAATGCAGTGAAGAAAGATAAGAGAAAGTTATAATGAACAAGAAAATGACCAGACACAGAAATACACGAATGATGTTAATGCAACAGGATTTGATTACAATTCAGAAATAAGAATATAGTAAGTTTTCTGTTTGATATGACATTATATTAAGTCAAACACATTTCAAAAGTAGAAGTCAATTTACAATTTTTGGAGGGGTATGTTATAATCAAAAATTTCGTTTTGTCAATGCCTGTAATGATAATCGGCTGGCTTTTGTTGATATATTTTGCTTTTCAATAATGGGGAAACTTTAAACTTTGTCACAACTGTTATGAATTGTATTTATAAAACAATTTTTTGCAGTTAAAATTTAGAATTTTTATTTTTATACTATTGTGCTGTAAAAGCGGCTGAAGGTGTTGCGAATCTTTCCGAATCTTAAGTGTGATGGTCCCAGGGGCCAGGCAGAAGACAAGGCCGATGCATGGCGCCAGTAGCGAGGTGAATGTCTGATTGCTGCTCGCAAGGCAAATGACCGGTCATGGGTCCTCACTGACCTGCTTCCCAGAAAGACTTGGACTCACGATCAACGAAAATATTGCTGAAACCGAAATTCGTACATTAAGAATAATGGTTGTTGTAATTCTCTACCTGCATCTGTTGCATCCTGACTGAACCAGAGATCATCGCCGCTCTAGTGGTTGAAGATTGAATGTCTGGACTGCACTGGGTTTTCCTCTGTATAATACAATTGCTTCACAGACAAACAATCGTCTTCTACACCAAATGGCAATATCTTAACTGTTTCCGAGAATATGGAAGCTATCGATAGTTCTCGGATAACGTGGTCTTAACTTCTATTGCATTTTTAACTAGTTTTATCGGTTTGGTGAATATCTTTCAACGTTGGATAACGTATATTGCTTGATTCGAAATTTGAACTGTGCAACTGTATTAGTGTCCCATTGCTAGTTTGCGATTTCTCCAATCCGATTCTTTTGTGCAACTCTTCACACTCAAATCAGAAATAATCTCTCGGAATGAAGTCAAAAGGGAAAAAGATACGCCATTATTCAGCAAATATTTCAAATCTGAAATCGTAGCTTTTGCAAGAAATATACGTTTATTTGAAATTAAATTTGCGGTCAAGGATAAGAAAATGTTCGCTTCGTTTGTGTAGATTGTTACTTTAAATTGATTAAGGTAAAATTGCAAAGGTAACTTATGCGCTGTACCAACTGTTCGGCCAGAATAAAAAGAAACCCATTGATTGTTATTTCTGTATGAGGAGACTCTTAAGACTTCACGAACAAGAATTCAAAGAAATTCAAGGTTTATCGTGACTGATACAACGAGAAGACCCACAATTCACTGTAATGTATGAGACATACGATTGAACTTGATGTTGCCCCAATGTAAGCTCGTCATAATGAAATTTTACGTAAATCACATAGAGTGTTAAGCAATTGAGCACGACTGCATTTTTATTCGTTAATTTGTAACGTCCTTACGTGTCTAACCTCTGGGTTTCAGAAACGAAGAGAAGAAATATCAATATATCTCACGAAATTATTTTTAATTTCGAAAGAAAATACCCCGTTTTCAAACAGGATTGGAAAAATAGAGCTATGAGATTCAAGAATGTGTGTGAAAGTTTTTAAATTAACCGATATGAAAAATATGACTACTGGAGCCATTCAATTAGGCAAGGGGTAAGGCAAATTATGCACTTTCCATTGTCGGTGTGATACTGGAGACAGGAAATCTGTAATATAACAAACCTTTCTGACTTAAAATTTTAGAATAAATAAAAAGACGGCCAAAAAGTCAGCCGTGACCGTCGCTTTAATAGTCTTTTCGGCTGCTGGATTCAAGGAGTAAATAGGATGTATTGCTAAATTTTAAGGAAGTCTCAAAATAGAGTTGATTGTAAAATCTGATAATGTAGGAAAAAATAAGCAGCGTTAAAATCCTGTGCCTAGTTATGATATCATATCAAGCTTATATGCGTCGGTCCTAGTTGTTTCATCTACTGCCGTTAGAGCGCGAAAAAGGGTATTGTAAATGGTTCTACCACTAGACGTCCAATTTGCACAGCTGAGGAGTGTTGTGGTTGTGATGTGGACATTTGCTGGAGTGTCTGTGTGAAGAGCCCCGCTATTTGCGTTCTTGCGATACCACCAAGTGCCTCGCTATTATTATTCGGTCAGTCACGATTATTTTCTCTTACTCAAAAAAATGGTCCACTTGGGCGGGATAACGATGGAAGAAAAAAATGATGAAAATATTAGTGTTAAAGAAGTTAGATACATATGTTGTTTTCAAACGTTTCTTATGACGTTAAATTATCGTTTATGATCGATAATGGTATTATTCAATCGAGTTCCATGGAGTACTATGTAAAAGTAAGGAGGAGTCAGCGCTATTTCAACGAACGCGTTTCCATTAGAAGGATGTGGAAGAATAATGTGGAGTGCTGTTGACTATTCACTTAACGTATTGAGCTGTGAATTAAAACGAACGAGGGAATTTATCTCTATTTATACATGATTGAAGTGGGCCTGAAACTGAGAATCGAATTGATGTCGGAAGTATAAGGCAACGTTTGAGTGGGTGAAGATAAAACGCATGTTATCCTAACGGAGGACAAAGCAGTTAGGCCTAGCTGGTACACAACCCCAAACTTACTACATAATTGCTACCGTTAATTACCAATCTTTGTGTCGCCCTTATGGAATACTTTAATATTTGTTGGAGTATTTGGCAAAGCGGAACCTGAATTAAAAGGCCCGAATGTGATGATCTTAAGCCAGATGTTGTTTGTGGTCAGAGCCCACGGAACCGCTTCCTACGCTTCTGGCTTGCCTGACCTTGCTGTTGCTCACCTAATCGCACAGCTATCGTGCCAACAAAGAATCCTCGTGCAAACAAATTCATGCCAATCGCTTGCGAATAACGTCTACTTGATATCTTGGATACGAGATCTCTTTTAGAACCCCTCGCATGCTGTGAAAAAGTCGAAAGGACTTTACAGCAACTTAGAGTTTTCTGGATAATATGTCACACAAATATTAAAAAACAATAAATTGCGATTGAAGACTTTGTAATGATTCCGAATCTGTTAATTGATTTTTAAGTACTATATTTTTGTACTTTCCATCCTGTGTTAATGTGTATTATGATTTCACTTCCGTATT
This sequence comes from Eucriotettix oculatus, assembly GCA_034510155.1. Taxonomy (NCBI): domain Eukaryota; kingdom Metazoa; phylum Arthropoda; class Insecta; order Orthoptera; family Tetrigidae; genus Eucriotettix; species Eucriotettix oculatus. Next base: position 195,308,222 of record CM067376.1, on the reverse strand, counting down.
ATTTCATAATTTCTTATTTGGTGTTGTCGAAAATACATTACCCATTGGAATTCATACTCTGTGTTGATAAGCCGACTCCTTTTTTTATTTGAATAAATCTCAATTCAAATAAATAAACAATCATCTAACGCGTTAGGACGTTACCTCTGTTTTGATGACATTTCTTGCAACGTTAGTGGTGTTATTTCCACAGTGACTCTGAAGAGTAAAATTTACGTGAAAGTTCGCCCGGGAAACACTGGTTTTAAATACTTGTGAGCCTGGAGGAGAATTTGCTAGGTGTGACGTCAGAGTCACGCATTCCCTCACCACGCACTTGTTGCGTCACTCTAATTTGTTTACAGCGCCAACGCCCACGCCGTCGAAGACAGTTCTCTTGGCATTGCTTCTAGTTCCTTCCTCGCATAAAAGAAGCATCAGTCGCATGCTATATGCGTAAAAAGAATCGATGTTGCGGTTATATATGCTTAAATAAAAATAAATTCTTAGTAAGTAGTTGGAAAATGAAAGCAAGGAAATTTAAATACGAGATTGTTCAAGTTAGAACCTTTGAAGTTATATTGAATATAAATTTTAGATTATTCATTATTTTCTATGTCAGCTTGAGCACAGTCTGCCATATAAATAATTAATTTTTCTTTTTCATTATTTATTTCTATTCTAATCACCATTCGAAAAAATGCGTTTTGTCTGCTGTCACCTAAAGTGTGAATTTGTCACATACCAATTTATTTGCATAATTTAAAATTATAAGTGAGATTATCTTTTCCAATTATGACTTACTCTGCAACTTGCTCAAATATTCAATTATTGCAAATTCGTTAAGTTGCTGCTAATAACTGTGAAATCGTAGTTGTCATTTGAGTTACACTTGCTACTCCATAAAATTGTTAATGCAGCGGTAAAATTAAGGATCAGACCCTGAGATTCACCTGAGAGATCTAGGGCAAACGCTAGAAAACCTTTATCAGGTCGGTCGGGCCATTTGGTACTTGTCTCATGTCCTTCCAAATGACGGTTGTGGGGTTACAGCATTCCCTTCTCCGTGTCTCGGTAAGTTTAGCAGGCAGCTGGCCGACTGATCCAACTCAACTCAAAGTCTGCGACCCCGGTACATACACCTCCTAAATGAAATCAAGGTGCCTCGGCATGTTAGAACCTTGCAAAACCAGAGAGAGAATGAGGCATCCCCGAAGGTAAAGCCCATTCCCACTATGGAGAGAAATAATTGCGAGAGCAAAGGTCCTATAGGTACCACTCATCTCAGTCATCAGTTTCTGTGTACAGGGTGATCAAGAAACTGGCGACTTCATTATCACTATTACGGTTTGTTTTATATGAACCTTTCGTTCATTAGGCTGAACAGATTCTTTTAAATATCTTATACTCTTTATTTCTTTTCATATATATGTATGATTTTAATTATTTGCCAGAGTCAAGGCGCTTGAAACTTTTTGATAATTATGTGGAATATTTTTTTCATTTTAATGTTGTGGGAAACAATTTTACGAGTCGTTAAATATGTCTGCATAACAATCGGCTGAATGCATATTTTTAGTAGATGTATTCTATTTGCTCAGCTGCGAACCAATGTAAAACAAATCCGATTAAATTTCATATACGTCATAACTGAAGTCAGCAGTAACAGCCTATCGAAAGGTAAGTATTTATAGATACTGGGCATCTGATGACCGAGATCAATTGTAACGAAAGTGCATCAGCTTTACCTAGAGCCTTCGAGAAACTTATTGGGAAACCATAAAAAGTGAGAACTCCGTTTATCCGGTCATATGAATGTTATTGTGATTCTCTAGCATTATGGCATAACGAACGTCCGATATTGGTTAATTTATAACTTCAATTTTATTCTTAATTGAATAGAAGTAACACAAGCCCGTTATATTAATTCACAAGTAATCTGGTCAAGGAGAAGTGGAGATATAGCGCAAAGTAGAGAGTAAATTTTGGTCACCAACTGAGGTTTGTTGTCTGTCACAGGGTCAAACTTTCTTATTTACTTGAGTTCTACGTTATAATCTTGGGAATTTAGCAAGAGTCCTAATTAGCTGTTCACTCGGTGTTTCGGCGTGATCCGTAACAATTCAATTTCATAATTGTATTTTTACCTTTAGACTATGTCAAGTTGTAGTTTGAAATTTAGATGTAATTGATTGATAAACTGCTAAAAATATTTTTGTAAATGTTGAATTATTTATTATTTCCTTATTATTTACATATATATTCTTCTTTCAGAATCTGGGCATAGGTTGGACAGTGGAAATCTGTTCTGGAGAATTCATTTGGACCAAGACTTGTTCGACACTATAATTGCCATTTATCCTGAGTGGTTTAAGGTAAGATTTTTATGTAAGTTTAAATGAATATGTCCTCTTTTAAGATATAGGCCTAGTGTTAAGTATTAATCATCAAACGATCACCCCACCAACATTAATATAGGAATGAGTGGTTCATAGATTATTTTTAAGGAATTTTGTGATACGTACTGTAATTTATTTAGATGTGTTCATTTTTTAATAATACGTTTCGGATGCACGTAACAAAATTTCATGTATTGAAATTGTAATTAAAAATGATAACTAACTGCGTACTAGGCAATCAACTAATTAATATCAGATTTGTCTTTTTTTTCTCGTATCCATTTGACATTTTAATAGTTATCAGCATGATCACCTATTCATTAACATACCTATCTTTAAAAGACACAGTATTGTGAAACAATTTTTAAGGTTGATTTAAAATGATCACAAATGTGTCATCGCTGTTAATATCCTGCTAGTAGTAAAATAGGGTAGCCGCTGCAGATATAATATTCGTAATTCATTTGAGTTGTTTAAATCCTGGTTTTCTCACTGTGTGGCCTGTCGTGATAAGTAATTAATTATGAAAACCATTATAGGCTTTTTAGTAGAATGACTTAAAGGAAAGTAATGTGTAAGCATATTCTGATTAACAGTTGGCTTTTCTCGCCGGAGGCAATTGTTTCACTAGCTTTCTTACAGTTAAACATACGAAATATCAGTAATTACGCCAGCTTACTATGAAGCAGTGTTTGTAAAAACGGCATGAATGCTCGAAGTATCGTCGGAAGCGCGGAACTCGCTTTGTTGTGAGAGTCGCCCGTGTAGGAATTCCGGCATGGTTAAAGCGTCACACCTGTGACCTGTTAATCTGTCACAACACCGCCTTGTCGTCGGAATTTTCATTCGATATTTCACCTGGCTGTTATTTTATCGTGCTTTTCTGACTGCGTGATTTAAAGCGGCGATAATTCCTGGTAAGTACCGATTTTGTTAATCCGTGACGAACAGGTGTTGTCCGCGGCTTGCGTCCGCCGGAGAGAAATCGCCAGCTTTCTTGCGCAGTCGACGTCTCTCACTAAATCCACGCCGTTGTCCGGACCAGGTTCGAGACCTTTCTGTGAAATCGAAAACTGCGGCCCAAAGTATTTTTTATCCTCTCAGCGCCACGCCGTACCGCGTCTATTTTTCGCGAGTCTCTGTAAAGGCGTGAATCACGGAACCTGTTCTACGTCAGCAGTACGAGACGAGGGCTTGGATTCTGGCTACGATTTTCGTACACCTTGGAGGCCGTTGAGAGACAAAGCCAGGCAGCTTCCGCCCAGCTGACTCACAGCCTCAGCAGCAGGAGATCTGGGTCACCAATACGTCTCTGCTTACGTAAATCGGCAGTCGTCGCAGATTGCCATTGCATCTCTTTGACATTTCAATTTAGTCATGCTTTTCAATCACTTCAGGAAAAACCAACAAAATAAAATTAGTGAAATAATTGAATACAGCAACAAAAAAAGGAATGATATGTTTGAAGTTAATAAGGCCTTGTATTATAAATCTCTTGCGATATTATTGTGTTTTAACTACGCCCTGTAAATTGTTAAAGTTAATAGTTCATCTTGAATTCACTGCGAAACCACAGTAATAAATAAACACGTATTTTTCGATATGAATAACCCATTTAATTTTTGTGAATTTTATATATAATGTTGATTTCAAATCATATTTATAGAAAAGTCAGCTTGAACTTTCTTTGCTTCTTTTAATGTTACTGTTATTTGATCATTCTTCAGTTTGCATTGTAATTTGCGTAGCCTTGCTTAAAGTAACTGTTAATTTGCGAGTCTTTTCAATAATTGTTTTTCACATGATTGCAAGCACTTTGTGTGGATGATGTAATTTTTCCTGTGCATGTACTTTTCATGCTCAATATTTTAAAGTGAATTGCTTGACCTAAGAGAATATTTTTTATTGCATACCATTGATCTCGACTCAATAACACTAACGTATCCTTAGAAAAAAAGTATATTTAGTTTTAATATATGACTGTTTGGAATCAATAAATAGTAAATCAGAAATTTTTAAATAAACTTAAAACACGGAGTGTCCAAATTATCATTACCACCCCTTCAATACACTGCTTTCAATATTGTTTCAATTCTTTTGGGGTGGATTCTATGACAGGTTGGTTGATGGTTGGAGGAATTTGAGACTATATCTTGTGAACTGCTCTTTCCAATTCGTTAAGGTTTGATGTTACTGGATCCAACTGCCTGATGACAAATTCTCAATTGGACTGAGGACTGGTGATTGTCCATGATTTTGTCTTCTCTCCATATTCGAAAGGTGCCATCTTACAATAAAGGCTTGTGAGCAGATCGTCGGCTTCCATACTACAGAGGGTGTAATTTGAGTAAAACAGCTCTTTGAAAAACGTTCACAGTTACTCCTTAATCAAGACTCTCCGCTATTTGACGTACTGTTGTCCCTTTATTGGACAACTCTGGAAAGTTTTCTTTGAACTCGAGTATTGAGTAGCCTGTGACGACCACAAGCCTGACGTTGAAATCCATTTTTTTCTTTATAGTGCACTCGTTGTATACTCCATTAACTGGTACTTTCGAACACTTCACAAGTGCAGCTGTTTTTCTGATACTGGTTCCGACCATTCGCGTTCAAACTCGATTAAATCACGTCTTTTGCACATTTTATAGGTATCTCGCCCTCTACCTGAAACACTGTTAAGCCGTCAGGTGGTCATAATAATTGGAGCACTCTGTATTAAACAGTAGGTATTACATGAAGTTTCGTTCCTAATTTCGGAACATCATCTGTTATGATATAAACTTTAATCTAGAAATTAAGAAGGTTGAAAATTCAGACGTGCATGCCACACAGGTGAAGAGGGTGAAAAAAAATCATTCCCGCTTAGAATGAGTTTTTTGGGTCGTATATTAGATTATGTAGTTTTCCTGATGGCAATATAGTTCTTAAGTTCTATCTCCTCTGTATTTTACAAATAGTATCCCGTGGTATTTGAGTGCTTTTCCCAATTTTAATTTATTGCTACAATTTTGAATGCGGTACGTATTTCTATGGGAAAAGGCTATTACGAGATTCATTCTTCTTTAAATCCGAAGTAGACTTTTTAATTACTATCTCAAGAATAATTTTAAAATTTTCGTTTCCACACTTTCGATTGTTGTGAGTGCAAAGTTAAGGGAGAGAGTCATACTCCAAAATAGTTTTTAGGTATTTGCTTTGTTAGTAATGTCGTAAGGAATGCTATATCTTCTAAGCTAGGTAAATTAGTCGGAATGTCTTATCTCTTATTAACAAAGCGATTTTATCCAAATATTTATTGTTAATTTTCCTAGTAAAGTATTGCCTTATAATTTTGAAGACAAAATAAATTTTATATGTGTAGTCGTAATACATATGCATAAGGCGTTTCGTAAAAAGAAATTTAATTTTATAATATTAGAATGAAAAATCTCAGCCCGTTCGGTGAAAATTTTTGTTTCTAAAATCAGGTTCATGAACTTTGGCTGAGCTTCAATTTAAAGCAATTTTCTATCTTTGAATTAAAAACATGCGCCTTTGATCAATTTACTCAATATGCATTCTTCACTAGACTGTGAGGAATGTGATAAATGAAATGTATGTTAGCTTGAGCTTCAGGTATGCAAAGAATGGAGAGATCTCGCAGCTTTCAGAGGCATCACGTATTAGCTCAGATGGTACAACGCCCACCCGGTTCTTGGGTTCAAGTCCCTGTCCTGTCGAAATTATTCCATTCTGTTCTTCTAAATTCAGTTTCATTGCATTTGCCCAAGTGTCTATTGGAAGCAATTCTTCTGATTATGAAGAAATCTAATTTATAAATATTACGTATTACGGTGGAGAAAAGAAAGTGAAACATTAAAACTCTACGGCATTTCCAATGCGTAAATAGGAATTATTGTATGAAATTCTTTGTAGTTAGAACAACTTTTATTTCCCTTTTACTTCATAACTTCGAAATAATGCGTGTCGCGCGTATAATTTTGTTTTAATTTCCCGTGTTATTAATTCCAAGACGTGTAGTTATCATGTTTATTTATATTTCTCAAGTAATTGCAGCTTATTTTCGTTGCCAGTAACCATAAGGCTTCCTTCCTGTCTTTACTAGTAATTAGATAAGTGATATACTTTCATCTTTGTGAAAACAAAAAATAAGAATTGAAAATTCTTTGACATTTCAGCAGTTTGTGAGTTTATTCCGTTCAGTCTGGCCATTTAACTGACACAATAGCGAGGAACAGTCGTCAAAATTCTTTAATTCACCAATAATTGATTTGTGAGATTACTTTACTTCAAGTTGATGAGTTCACGGTTTCGAGGCTTGTTCATACCAAACTATATAAAGCTTATAAATAAACGCTTTCAAATGAGAGTAAACTTTCTTACACACAAATTGTTAGAAAGGTGTAATTGCTTATAATTTCTCCGCAGGAAATATCTTTAGAACGTACAAATACGACCCGAAAAGACGTTTCTTTTAGTTAATAAAACAAACTGCCTGAAAGTGATTATAAACTCGTACATTGCATTATCATATGTTATTGTTGTGGTCTGAAGAAACTCTCAATGCTTGCCTATCTTGTGGAACCCTTTTCATTTCCGCATAACTACAACATCCCACATCATCCCTAACTGCTAAGCGCATTCCATTCTTGGTCCCCCTCTTCTGTTCTTACCCCACACACTTCTCTCAAATGTTAATTGTTCATATAAAACAGACGTAAAAGTAAAGCTTTTAAATGAAATAGTTTAATATAACACTAAATTTTATATTGATGACTAACAAACTACTTTTAGTTATTGTAGAGGTATTATTTCAATTTCGAACAATTCTGTGAACAACATGAAGATCGACCGTAGAGTTGCTAAGAAAATGAAGTCTGTTTACTGACATTTAGGCTTAATTATGTAAGTTGTCTCTTGTATAAGAATAATTACTAAATTAATTAATAGTGTAATTAAATATTACAACTCGTGTTAATAAAGCTGCCAATCACAGATATGAATTATAACTTTATTCATGCTGTTCATTCGGTTGCATCTGGAGCCTATTGAGATGGTTGATTACACATAAATGAAAGAAGCCGTTACCCAGTTGTAGACAAAAAGGACCATAGCTCAAATGAAGCAAATAGAACTGCTTTAATTCCCTCAGTTGTGCACGAAATACAACACTTTCATAGTTTTGGTATGTTTTTTTTACATTGGAAGCTCGTATTCTGAGAACAATAATTACTATAAATTACAAGTATAAAGTATAAATGAAGCCTTACACATTGTCTACACTGAAGGTTTTTTTACTATAAATCTTACATCTCAGGTTTAATCAGTAAACAATTAAACACTTTTTCTTTTTCAAAGTATTTATTCAATTATAATTGTTCAAACTTTCGGCATAAACCATAATCATCTCTATATCTTATTATTAAAGAAATTTAAGTTATAATGCTAAAAGTTATGTTATTTTGTTTATATAATAAAGACGTAATCATTCATTATTTACCGGAATTCCTGTAAGAAAGGGGATCCCAAATTCATTCGGAAGTCATGAACGAATTTGAAACATTATAAAGGTTAAATTACGCAAGAAGTATCCAATAATTAAATTTTTAACTAATGTTTAATCATGTCATGTCCAAATTACGAGAAGCATGGTTGATTAGATCGTTGTTTTCCGGAAACAAAATTACCTATCAAGAAAGCTTCAATCTTAAAAAATTAGTAGCGACATCATGAAGATGATTGTCTTAAATTAAAAGTTGTTTCAGCTACTAAAATTTAATAAATACTAGAAAAAAGTTGAAGCGTTTAATAGGCGGTAAATTAATAAAAAACAGTTCTGTATCATTTTATCCATATGTCAAGAAACAGCATTTTCTTACTTATGACGCAATGTTTCTAAAAATATCAGTTGTATTGGAAAACTATTTTGTAATAAAACACGGCGTGTGATTACCATTTCTCATCAGGTGTGAGAGCTGTTGTCATTTCTTGGAAAAGTTTCGAATAATACTATTATTGGTTTCCTGTTCTCTATGTTAGATTTTGCTCTCTTTTTCTTTGATTTAAAGTCTAGTGCCGTGACTAAGCTTTCATTAGAGGTGTTTCTGTAAGACCAAATGCCATTTCTTTTTCGGGGAATCAGTCTATTGACTGCCTTGATCGGTCTCCACTTTGCTCTTCAGATATCGGTATTTCCCACATATGCCGAAATATAAAGTGATTTAGACTGAAGAAGAAAATAAGTGCAAGGAATAACACAATGCTCCAAGCACTTGTGCGTATTTTGATACTTCGGATTAAGTGTACTGGTTATTGTGCATAATACCAAGGTAATGTTCAGAATTATTAAGAAAAGAGTACGAAATAGCGTCCAAAACTAGACATTTTTACTAACTTCAGGAATTCTATACAATATATACTTTTAGTGCATTACCGGTAATATACACTTATTATATATATTGGAAAATGGCTTCGTTATATACGCTGAGCCGTCGATCTCGTATTTTTTATGTTATAAGGGCGTCATGTAATTTTTACAATTTAAACAACAGTTCATTTATTCGATCAATGAGAAAATAATCAATCCACAGGGCGTGGTCGTTAATAGAATACTTAATCATTCATTCACCACGGCACCTCGCCGCGAACTCAATTAGAATTTATGAACAAACCCAAATTCGTATTGGCGTCTCAGTACTATGATTCTGTAGCGTTTTCGAGACCCTTTATTTATATCACGGTCGGGAATTTCTCGCCGACTCAAATTCCGTCTTTACGCCATCCTCGCCAGCCGACTACTATTTCCGTGCGTTCGAACGCGTCTTCAACAAAGGTCGGCTTTATCTATCGGCGAGTCAAACGCAGCCGACAACAATACAGTCTAGCGGTTTGGCTGCCATTACGGGCGGGGACGTAATTACATGTTACAGTATATGTAATTTGTGTGCGACTAGTATTTTCATTGAAACAGTTTTATTAAATATTGTTTTTCGTGTTTTACAATGCTCGAATCACTATATTGGAATGATATTTGAGAAATATGTTGCATATTAACAAATTACTGTGACACGCTTATGTAATTCTTATTTGTTCTAATGTGACAATTCTGGATCTGTTTGTTGAGCCTCCGAATCAGATTTCGACCTGCAACTCACCTGAATTTTCACGTCGTCTGGAACACGCATCACCACCGCTCCGTATAAACTTTAACCAGCTCTCCCTTTATCACATTACACTTTCTTTTAATCATTTGCTTTATACCTTTTATTTAAACTCTTACCTTCTCGCACGAATTTATTAAGTTATTTATTATTAATTTACTAAGTTTTCCTTCTAACTTTACTTCCCTTTCACTTCACCGTTTTAATTTTATAATACCATCATATTAACTACTTCAACATCTGTGAACAGCTAAAGACCGCATTCGCAACTACTAAACTGACAGTTCGGAGCCGTATGGAAGAATGTTACTTTTTTCCCTCTTCCTTCTCCTCGTCTCTACCAATCCCCCTTAGGCATTTTATTGCCATTTGAACGCTGTTCCGCTCTGCGGCTTGAAGTAATAATGATGCCGAATTTGTTAATATATAAAATAAAAAGTGGCCTTAGCGGCATTCGTCCTCTTTTTTTATATCGGACCTTTTCGAATATTTATTAACAACTTAGAATGGACTATTACTTAAATAAAACGTAAATTAAATTTACAAATTATTCACACTTAAGAGACGGAAGAGATGAGTCAAGTTATAAATACAATTCACTGTTTATATGTAAAAAAAGTTCAAATTTCATATTGACGCGTGCTGCAATTTCGTCCGAATTTTGTACACGTGTTCCTTGCGAACCTGGAACAAACTGTCTTGGTAAGGCAAGACCACCACACGTAGGGGCGAACGTGATAAAATATGCAAAAAATATTTATTTTTTTGATCAAATAATATCATTTTCCAGAAATATTTTTAACAGTATATAATTTTAACCCCGTTCATAATGGAATAAAGGTGTGGGATGGAGGCGCGCCAAGTAGAAATGACACGAAAAGAATCAAATTAGCTGTTGAAACCAGTGTTAGGGTGGTCGCTCACTTCAATTCTGGCATCAGCATGCCCCTAATGGAGTAATGAAAGGAGGCAAAAAAGAGTACAGTATTAAATGCTTTGAACATTTTTCTTGCGACGCGAAAACAAGCAATGGGGAGGCCAGGCACAACTAACACCCTTAGGGCGGTGGCAAAGGTTGCTGAAATTTTAAAACATGCAAAAATGGCTGATATTTGCGTCTAATAAAGATTTTTCGGGGTCGATTAGTTTGATAGTGTTACTCCTAATAATTTCAACCCCATTCAGCATGAGAGGTAGGTGGAGCTGAGGGGACTGCGACAAAAATAACGCAAAATCAATCAAAATTACTGTCTATTCCGCGGTTATATAATGGCATTAAAATCTAAAGCTTTACTCCATTCCCAGGGTGGATGGTAGAAAGTATGAAAATGAAATCACACGAAATACACCGAGTGACCAAATTATTGTGACCACCTGGCAGCGTCACAGTGTTGATACTTGAAGGCAAGATAAACGGCTGTACTTGTGAAATGTTCGAGAGCTACTGTTATTAATGTTTCCAGAGAGTGAACAACCAAGAAAAAATGGAGGTCTCAACGTCAAGCTTGTGGTTGTCGAAGGCTACTCAATGCAAGAGATCAAAGAAGACTTTCCAGAGTTGTTCAGTGCAACAGAAGAGCAACAGTACGTCAAATAGCGAAGAATCTTAATCAAGGACTAACTGTGAACGTCTCTGAACGAACTGTTCGGCGCACATTACACTGTATGGACCACGGCAACCGACGGTCTGTTCGAAGCCTCTACTGTCTGCCTTGAAGAACAGCAGACATCTTCAGTTCGCAAAGGAGCACAAGGATTGGATAATAGATGACTGTAAAACTGAAATGTGTTCTGAGGAATCACGATTTCAAATGCACCATGCAGAAGGCACCGTTCAAATATGGAAAAATCACGAAATCATGGACCCCCAACAGCATTGCCCCAACAGTTTAAGCTGGTGACGGCAATATTATGGTTTGGAGGATGGTTTCTTGGCATGGTATGGGTTCTTTGATTCCTGTGAAGCAACGTCTGAATGTCCAAGCGTTTTAAGTATTATCGCAGATCAAGAACATCCCGTTATGATAATGACGTACTTTGTGCTCAGGATGGATATTTCCAGAAGGACAATGCTCCTTGTCATAAAGCTGGCATTGGCCTCAAATGGTTCGAACAGTATGAATTTAATCGGCTTCACAATTACCAGATTTCATAAGAATTCAAGCAGTATAAGGAGCAAAGGGTGCCCCAACCTTATATTGAAGGGATGATTATAATAATTTGTTCACTCAGTGTATTTTTGCTTCTTTTAGCGTACCGAAGAATTAAATGGACGGGCTTTTAGGCTTCATTTAAGTTCTGTGCTTTTTTCAATCATTTTGATTAAATTAACATTTCATCAGCTTAGATAGGGTAGGGGGAAGGAAAACGCTGGAGTTCAAGAAAGTGACGTTACGTTTCGATGCTGTTTCAATTTCTGGCTGATGGTTTGTAGAAACCATAAATATGTATACGTGTATATTCTACATAGAAATTTGAAAGCGTGGACAAATTACAATAATACTTTGTACACATACTCTTAAACTCGTCGAGAAATACTGGGCGTGAAAATCGTCTATCATGAACGTGCGTGGAATTTTAGTTAATAAATATTTAAAGCTGTACTAAAGTTTACTGCGTGCGCAGGTCTTTGACGTCACTGCACAAGTTTTAAAATTCGGGCTACGATTAAGAATCTAAAATTCTTACTTATAAATTTATTATTTATTTTATTTAATAACTTCCATATATGGCGACTATTTGTTTGCCTGACTCAAGTTTGTGCGTGTTGACTGACCGATTGCTGTCGAATTAACTCCTTTTCCAGGATAATATAAATTAAATACTCGATCAGCGATGGGCACTCGACTAGATCAGTTGATAACTTGATCATGGAAAATTTAGTCTCGTTACACGTTTCACTTTTAAAGAGGAAGCTTTTATTTATTCCTGACTTATTTTTGTTTGCCACTTCTTTTCTCGAGAACTGTGTGTCATATTGATATTTTATCGCGTGTTGATTTGTGTGTGATTGAAATTTTTAAAGAAGGAACCCTAATAAAATATAAATATATGAACCTAATAACAACCGAGAAAGAGATATTACTCTGCGCTGCATCGGACAAATGCAATGCACAAATGTGAAATCAAAGAACATTTCAGTATGTAGACGGAGAAAATTTTTATCAAAATTACATGACTTTCGAAAAATGTCCAGGATTATTCACAAACTACTTATGTTTGCGAACATTTATTATATGAAAATAAATAAAATCGGCAGCCGATCGAGGCTAAATGACGTGTGCTTCGAAGGTTGCGTGCGAGATGCAGTATCGTCGATATCTGCAAATATAGGCCAATTTGTGTCTATAATCGATTACTGTTATATGCGGCTCGCGTAAAATTTTTAAATGTGCAGATGGCCGTCCCTAAGAAGGCGTGCTGCATTAACTTGTACTACTTTTCTTCTAGTTTTATCTTCGAAGTCCCAGTTTGTTACGGTTCGAAATGTCGAGTTCAATATTCTTTCCTTCTAGCTTTATCTTCGAAGTCGGAGTTCGTTACGATTTGAAATGTCGAATTCAATATTCTTTCCTTCTCTGCAATAAACAGTGTAACACTGTGATTAGTCTCAACCAAGAGTTGTTTTCGCTTTATTTCAACTGTCTATTTTCATTTTTATTGCTTTACATAGAATATACTATTAAAATAAAAGTAAAAGTAATATTTGTTTTGTGTGTCAGGACTACAACGTGAACGCGAGCAGCGGGAGCGGGAGCAGCGTTGCCTTGCCGCCGACTATGGCGGAAGGCGGGAGCGGCTCGGAGCCACGGCCGCTGTCACCACCCAAGGCCGAGGTGGACGAGTCGCCTCTACACAAGTCAATGGACAAGAACAAGGAGTGTGAGTGACAACTTCAATTTTAGTCGACTGCAGCAATCTCCTGGGAACCAAGTTTCTCCTTATTTCTTCCCCCCCCGGGACGTCACTTGATGTTCTACAACCGAGGCAGTTAAAACATACAGTAATTTAAGTGGCATAACCTCGTCGGTGTTCAGCTTGGCTGTCATATTTCGTCTAATACATTACGGTGGTGAAAATAGAGTAATTACATTTGGAGATTACATTTGATCTTCCGTGAATGATTTCGTTCATCACTCTAGGCTAATAATTTTTTCAACATCAACCATTTTAACATTACTCTTATCAATCCTGTGTTTTTTTATTGTACGCGTTTAGTTAACACAGATTGTCTATTGGTTGTGTTAAGTTTGTAGAATGTTCAATTCTTGTTTGAAGCTTGCCCTTAGTCTGACCAATATAACAATCTTTACAGTCCAAACACTCACTTTTATATGAACATTGTGTTTATCAAAATTATTTATAAAGTCATTACAATTTTAACAAAATTTTAATTATTAAATGATCTGAATATTACCCTAAAACCGTAATTAGTAAACAAGTTAATTAATTTACATTATATTTTCTCTAAATATAGCCTATAGATATTTTGTGGGTGAATTATTTACAGAAATCAAAGAGTTCAATTTGTTCGTAACATATTAATAAAACTGAAAGGATATGATTTTATAAATAGTATATATATTTTTTCAAATTCTTGTGTAATATGCGGTTCGATAATTTCGACAGCCTTATCTACCAAATTGAAAACCATTGCTCTTTTATAATGGAGAGGGTTATTTGAATAGTAATTTAATATTCTACCTAAGTTGATAAAGATAGCAACTTCAAGAAAGTAGTATGATTTAATTCATAAGTAAATTTTAAATTAGGGTTTAAGCTAAGGCAGATATTAAAAAAGGTATTCCATTTATGTTTAAAGATTATCCATAAAATATGTAACCTCTTTTTGGAATGCAAGAAAATGTTGGTAATCACTTTGCTTCGTTATCTGGTAATTCCGTCTTCCCTCACCGAAATTTTCTGAAATATTCTTATTTCAATTATAATTATTTTATAAAAAATCTTACAGCCCAAGCAAGGAAAGCTTTCGTTTAAAGAAAAATCTTCATGAGACTAATATAAGTTTAAAGACAAGGAAGATGCATGAATGGAGCGTGAGAGTATGACAGCGAAACTTAGTCAATCGTCTTGCAGAACAAAAAAGAATCAAAGCCTTTGAAATGTGTTACTACAGAAATATTGAAAGTGAGATCGAGTCACAAATCAAGAAGTCTTCATGATGGGAAGAGAATATTATGGAGGACACTAACTAAAAGAAGGAATAAAGAAATGGGCAACATTTTAAGGCACGAAGGACTCTTTCAGTTAGTATTAGGTATGTGTGGAGTAGAGTATGTTAAGCATATCAGGCTGCAATTGGTATTTGGAAATGAAAAGATTAGCGCAGGATAGAACAGCACGGAGAGCTGCATGAAACCAGATTGAACTGACCACCAGCAACACTACAATACAACTGTTTGTATGAGTGTCTATTCCATATTTTGAAATGTATAAAAGTCACCAAATTACAGTGTCAAGCGTTAAAATATTTTCTGATTAAAACATTATTTTGGCCGTCCTTTTAATCATACTTTTTACAGCTCAACGAATTAACTAAATTGTTTGGGTTCTGTTTCTGGGATTTTCTTGTTTCAATCCCATTTAACCATCTTGTTCGTGAATACCCGCATTAAAAACCTCTCTCAAAATCCTAATTCTATGTCGGAGGCTTTGGTTTTTCTTTTTGAATACACTTCAAGTTTGAATTCTCTGACTTATTATTTAATTTTTCTTTTTTCTACTGTCATGATTTCCAAATCCAAATATTTATATTGGAATTACTGGTAATTTATTTCCAATATATTTCTTCCTTAATTGCTTTTTCAGTTATATTCCCACTTCTTTCTGTTTTCCTTTTTTTAACCTACTGGATGGCCGGAGTTTTTAATAAGTATTCTCTCTGTAATTTAAGCCAATTCTTTTCAAACTGATCAGTATTTTAGTTTCATTCACTTCGACTTTTCAAACACACATGAAACTTTTCCTTTCATTTGTTTTATTAATTTTGTTAATATATTTGATGGGCATTATTAACGCATTGCAAACCTTAAGTGTTGATGGTTTAAAAGTGATTCTTTCTATGTTAAAAATAGTTAATGGATACTATGATTTATAAACAATACAATATTTAAAATAAAATCATAAATTAATTATGAACAATGAAAATTTTCAAATTAAAACTCTAAATCACAAATTTATACAATTTAATCGTATTATTTATGTTTAGTTGTTACATATAATAGATATTTAATTATAATATAAATTATATATATTTATTAAATTTGATATTACTTTCTTATGCCGAAATTTGTGATTTGTAATTTTTACATGAAAAAAATTATTGTTCTTAATTAATTTATGATTTGATTAGCTACATTGCATTGTTGCAATTTAAAGTTATGTGCCGTAGAATTGAAACTGGTTAGTGGATCGAAATTGTTTCCGGCCATACGAAATAAAATATGCCACTGCTTTCAATTGGTAAAAAATGCCTTTCTAAACATTAATAATTAAATTCGCGATCAACTTATTAACAGCCCCTTCTTATAAGCAATTGTTATGGTTATTCTGATGTGTAACATGTAAATATGTTATTCTATTAGAAGGTGGTGTTAATTATCCTCTCAGTCTGGGGTAAGTTTTCAAGCTGTGATCTGTTAAAAGTTTTAAACGGATATGCGATGAAAATGGCTGGAGAAACAAAATAATCGTTTAAGTTTTGTAACTTAACTGTTTTACGTGCATACATAAAGTGTAGTGTTGATAAGCTGAGACGCGCGAGTTGTTAATGAGAATTAATGGAAAATAACACTGTATTTACATTATCTGTAGTTTTCGCCATTTGCCAGATATTTTCCATTGTAGTTTAAGCCATAATACCAGGTGTTTCTTTTAGCAAGTTGTGCGCATTACGTATTCAGGAAAGATGTTAGTGACGGGGCTTCCTTTGGGTTCCGCGCATGCTTACTGCTTAGGTAATTGTTCCATTCACAGTTGATGTTCAATTGGCATTATATTAACATTGGGTTTCACGGAGGTTGGTCTTTGAGAAACGCGTACAAAAGAATACACAATGGAACAATTACGATATAATTAGGTGTATTTAGAGCTGAGTAGTTGAAAGTTGTTATTTTTCCCTGTAAAAATGACATACAGCTTAGAATTGGCAAAATAATAAGGGCACTGGCTGTGCACAGCTCTCTACCGTATTAGTTTGAATAAACTAGGGATACCTCAAATTAGGATTTCCTAATGAAGATAAATGAAATACACTTATACCGGTATCAAAGCCCAAGGAATGCCATAGAAACATGGTAACATACACAAACATATATATTTCCTTGGAGTAACAGGTTTATATTCCTCTAATCACATTACCCAACTCCTTACGTTTTATTCCCCACAGTTCCTTGTTGAACTCCGACAGTTTCTTAGAATACTAGTTACAAAGTATTCGTCAATACTTTTATCGAAGAAAGTATATAATTTTATGAAATATAACTATAAATTTAACAGTTGTCGGAGACAAAGATATTCGTTATTTGACACGACGGAATATCCTAAAACTATTATGCAAAATTAAATTAGTCGTAGGAGTGGGAAGTTTTGATTTCCCTTCACACGAATCGTTCTGATTAGTACTCGTAGTTTATGGCAGTACGCACCAGATTTGCCTTTGTAAGTGTCGGTTGCTATGAGAGGGCGAGGGAAGGCACAGATAACCGGGGAGCGTCTCGCCAGGGCCAAATATAGACCTGTCCTTACGGCGCGCATAGGCATTTTGGCGCAGTATTTCAAATGGAAGAGGCAGCCACCACCGCATTAGAGGGGAACGCTCACAGTCAATTTTATTTCCTCGGAGAAAGGTGTTTGATTATGCATTAATCGCATTTTCCCCTCCAGCTCCCCCATATTCCCCTGCAGTTCGATGTTGACACTTTTTTCCATTATTTATGTGAGTTTGTAATTGTTCTCTTCCAATTACGTGGATTTGGATATTTGCACAGATTCTTCCATCTAGCTCGCACAGCAATAGTTGCTATTTTTCTCTACATATTAATGTTACATTCGCCAAGCACCGTGCAAAAGAACAGAATACTACAACTTAATTAATGTAGGATTGATGGCGGTCAGTTCTCAAATGACTCTATGGGCCCTTTGGTTTATTATCCATTACCTTCACGGCTGAATCATAATCATTTGACGCGTGCGGGTGGGCAGACGTCAGTATGCGAATACAGTAGGTCGCGAAACGCCCCTCCGGAGGGCCGGGAAGGGGCTACTTCCGGCCACGGCGAGCGACTGCTGATGGCCAGTGCTTCGTGGCCGTCGCGATGTGCACCGACTGCACGGGATGGTGGTCCTCCGAAGACCGGCGTCAGTCACGCAGTCTCATGCACATTTTACAGGGCCGAAAACACTCATCAGGTTAAATCTTTGTGGCATATATTAGTATGAACAAAATTCGTAGAGTAAATGCAAATGAAGATGGCAGTGTTTAAAAATGATATAGTAGATATATAATGTAAAAATTCAAAATTTTCATTTTCGTTAGCTGTAGAAAACATATTGTTCCTATTTCTTTTACACAATGAGCGTAACCTCTGAATTATATTTTATTTGCTTCATATAGAAGATATATATATATATATATATATATATATATATATATATATATATATATAGACACACATATACCCTACAATTAAATTCTGTAAGTTTTAATCACAGTTTATTTTACTGTGTGCCATAACTCTTATATATTTGCATTTTGTAGAACATCTCCAATGTGTAGAAGAAATTTCCTCTTTGGACATCTAATCATTTTATTGAACTTAAAATATTAATTTGCTTAATTTTAATTCTTTATTAATAACATTGATTTATTACAGCCCTGAAGGTGAAGTTGATGCTGCGGAGGCCGATCAATCAGCTGGTGGCACAAGGAATCATGCCACGTAAGTATCTTGTAAAACCTTTTATCCTAAAACTGATAAATTTCTAAACATTCATAGCCATTTTCATGATTTCTTATAGAGTGTGGTAATTTTCTTATTTTACATATTTAACCACTTTTCAGCACTGAAGACGCCTCCAGCTTTTCATGAGCAGCGTCAAAAATTGGAACGTGCCAAAATGGGAGACCTGCTGAAGGCGAAGATTCAGCAGCGTCCTGACAGACAAGAACTTGTTCGACAACACATATTAGAAGGTGTGTTCTGGTACTTTTATCTTCTTTTATGTAAAGTTTTACTAGTTAGTTGGTTTATTTATATAAGAAATAAATTTCTGTTTGAATAAATTGGATCATTATAATTAATGCTGCTGTTTCTTCCATTTCATATTTGTCAGTAATGTATGTAATGGTTTTATATGGGGTCTTAATTATGAAACTAACCTGAACTTGATTTTGAATTTGCAGATGTGGGACATGTGGATCCATCATTGGCAGAACGGCAGAGAATGCTGAAGAAAGCTCGGCTTGCTGATTCGCTTAATGATCAACTATCTCATAGGCCAGGACCACTTGAGCTAATAAAGAAAAATATTCTTCATACAGAAGAACCAATAGAGAGAGCAGTGAAAGGTGACCAGTGATACATTTATTATGTGCATATAAATGTTTACTTAATTTGCAGAACTTTAGTTTAGCTTGTGTCCTGCCTTTTGTATTTTAAGAATTAACCTTATGCTTATTTTTATTGTAGAGGGTGTCATTCCATTCAAGGCCACAAGTGAAGGTCAATTAACTAAACCTCAACATCCAAATCAGTATATAACTTATGATGAGGACTCTCAGAGCTCTGAGGGTGGTCAGTCTCCACTTCAAAGTCAACCACCTACCACAGGACTCTCGGATTCATCCAGACCAGATGTTTTGGAAGCTGCAGCAGCTTCTGCCGGCATTGTGACAGTGGCATTAACTCTTCCAGCCCCTGTGGTAGCTGCACCAACCAGTACACTGACATTTGCTGACTTGTGTAATAGTGTTGTAGCTCCAGCACCTAGTCCAATGAGCCTTGGTTCCACAACATCAAGTTTGAGTCCTCTCAGCACCATATCAGTTTCATCTCCTCCTGCCCCTCCAACTCCATCCCCAACAGTTGCAATCACACCAAGACCTGCACCTCAGCCTTCTCCTATAGCTTCTCTGTCTAGTCATAGAAGTGATGCGGCACCTGGGAAAGATAAAAACAGGAAAAAGTCTAAAAGTAAATCTCAACCAAAAACAAGGACTATAAAGTTTCATGAGTATAAGGGCCCACCAAATGCACATAAGAATACATCTATCAATTCTTCCCCTGTGGAGACATCATATGAGTTGTTGCTTCAACAGCAACAACTCTTCTTGCAGTGGCAACTAGAATGGCAACATAAGGTAAATAATATAATAAGCATAATGATAGTAAATGTCATAATTATAGCCTTATTTATTTTTTCTTAGAAATTTATTAAAAATATTTATATTGTTTATGTTGTTAGTAAACTTATAGTGGGAGAGAATTGTTTTGAAATATAATTTTACTAGAGCTAATAGAATATTCAATTTAAAATAACCAGAACTTCTAAATAAAAATAATATATATTATGTCTTTAAGACAAACACATTTAAGGATTTTTTGTGAAATATTATAAACAGTTGTATCTATGCCTTATCTGCACTCAGATCATGATACTTAAATATAAACATATGTTTAAATTATCTATATTGATATGAACAGTTTGTAACATTAAGGTGAAATATTTAATTTATTATTGCCACAAGAATGTGTGGTATTAAGTACAATTTAATAAACATAGTTGCTCCTCTTTACACATACCATAGTCTGCTGATTCTCCTGGTGAAATATGAATTTTAAATTACCAAACTATGTGATTGAAGTGAAATATTTATTGATATTACAAAAATTATATGTCAAAATCAGGCCAATTAGTTGGGTTCTTTAACACTATTGAGTGTAAATTTACATTCAGTATTTTCAGTACATTTATTGATTAAAACTCAGTACAGTATATTTATTTATTACTTATACTCACTTTTCTCAGTTTGTATTTTATTGTAATATATTGTTGTTTCATTTAATTTATTTTAGTATCCACAAATCATTCTGCCTGCTGCGCAAAAGCCTCTTTCAATGAGCTCAGAGTCCAGTTCAACCACCCCTCAGATATCAGGACTGATAGCTGTTACATCTCCATCACCATCTACTCCTTCACAACCATTAACACCTGCAACTCTGCCTCCTCCTCCTAGTCCTGCTCCACCTTCCACTCCCAGTCCTGCAGACCAAGTGCTGAGGTCATTCTCGAAGCTTGAAGACTGGAAAGGTGAGAATTTGTTTACTTTTTATATTGTTTTCTAACATCCCTCGTGTTGTATTTGCTCAATAAATGTGAGGAATTCTTGCACCACATTTGCCAAGTTGATGTGAATTAATTCTCAAACAAGTTTTATTAATTGGAAATCAGTATATATTTGGTTTTTAACTCATAGTGGAACAGCTCATATAAATGCAAAAGTTAATATTATGCTGTTTTTTATTAGCTTTTAACTGTAGAGCATTAATAAAATTTGTTATATCTTGGACGAATAATCATATGATTAATAAACTATATATTATTTAGCATTTATGCATCATGGACACATGTTTACTAGATCACAGTTGGTAACACACACCTTTCCAGTGAGAAGCTATGATGTGCCTCAGAAATTAATCTATTCATATTCAATTTTTTAAATTTCTTTGTAATTTATGTAGTTTCTTATAGATGCAGTTATACACTTTGTATAAAATTTTAGAGACATGCATTTATTTTACTGCGCAAATATAAAGCAAATAAAGATAATGTGACTGTCAAAATAATTGATATTGGAAATGGAGAGAGAAGAGTTTGTAAACTGTGTTCAAATTTTTGTAAGTCTTGTACTCCTTTATCAAGACATGGACTGCTCCTTATGTAGTTCATCTCGTAAATAAAAGGATAACACCATTTGAACTAAGTTTAGTGTCCGAGATGGTGTCTCCAACCATCAGTCTCTTGTAGGCAATCAGATGTTTGTATCTCATCGATATTAATTATATTCATTACTTTTTTCAGTTTTTAAGATTATCTGTCAATTTCACTATCTCCAATATTTAATTACAGCTGTACTCTTTCAGGGTTAAGGATTCATTTCAAATTATTAGAAGGAAAAAATATATTTAGGAATTTATTGTCAGACCTATTTTGACATACGATGCATTATGTGTGTGTATATATATATATATATATATATATATATATATACACGGGGGCTAGGGTGATGCACACATACTACTACATGCTAACTCACATACAAATGCATATTAACATACACTCACATGAACCACATGTTAACGTATAATCATAGACATCCACATCTTAACACATACTTTTCGTGAGATTCTATGTGGCATGTTTACATTTACAAGCACAATAGGGAAAGGAGAAGGGAAAGGAAAGTAGTGTCGTTTGAGGAGGAACTCCCTTTCAATGAACTGCAGGAATGCTACCAGCATTGCTAAACACAATAATTGTATTCATACAAATGGGATATGTAGACAGCGACAATGTTGTTTTAATATACCCTATACATTTTACAGATGAGTTTTTTGATGTACAACATGTCCTGAACTGACAGCAGTATATTTCCTAGTGCCAATGTTCTCAGAATTGCTTTTACACTACTAACTTGTCTCAACAAGGACTCGAGTTATACAGAGCTAAGGACTACCTAAAAACATAAGTGTAATATCAATTAAATCCCAAACTATGGTTAGGTGTTTGAAATTTTATAATGCATATCAATGTGCAAAAAAATTAATGCTCTACATATTGTCAGTGTTTGTCAAACAAACAATTTTGATATTAAGTATTACTGTTCAAGACCATAGAGTGGCAAATGTTGAGCAATTCTTGCTTCATATGGTACCTAGTAACAGATTAAATAACACAGAGAGTTCTTTAATTGCATGTGGG
Organism: Eucriotettix oculatus; assembly: GCA_034510155.1. NCBI lineage: Eukaryota > Metazoa > Arthropoda > Insecta > Orthoptera > Tetrigidae > Eucriotettix > Eucriotettix oculatus. The sequence continues at coordinate 195,285,682 of CM067376.1, read as the reverse complement.
GAGATGTGTGTGGGAGTGGGGTGATTGGACCCTGCTCATCCCCCTACTACCGCCTGTCTCTCTCTAAAACGACCTAGTTAATAGCAATGTTTGTTGGTCGGTGCCAGTGAGTGACCTGAAAGCAGAACTAAAGCGCCGCAACTTACCTGTGTCGGGATCTAAGCCTCAGCTGATCGAGCGTTTGAAGCCCTTCAGTGATTTGTGTGTCTCCCAGCACGACAACCCTCTGTCAGCCAGCCACATGAGTGATGAATCACTGTCTGGTAAGATCCTTATCCTGTAACATCCATCCCCCCTGCATCTATTTGCTAATAAATGCTTTATTTGTTGTATCATGTAAGTAAACATTTACATTAACAAAAGATAAGACAAACTTGTAAATATAATATTGTTTGAATAAAATGTAAAACTAGTGCAGCTTTAACTAGGCTGATGATATTAATCCATTTATAATTTTTGAATTCCATTTTTATTTTTACAATGAAACAATTTCAATTCCATAATTATGAGATTTAAGATCAAGTTTCTCTTAGTACAGCATCTCTAAATGTGAAACTAATTACTTAATTTACCAGATGTTCATCTCTCTGCAGGGCTTTCGGTGGACAACCCAATGTCTCCAGCAAGTCAGCAGATGTCTCTTGTATTAGATGGATCATCAACTGGAGTTGAAGAAGATGAACCCACCCAAAATTCCCCTATTCAGCAACAACTATCTCCTATTTCACAAGGAGCTACATCACCTGCGAATACAGTGGAAGTGGAGATGGATACAAGTGAGACCATAACTTTACTTTCCAGCCCTCAACAACCTCAATCCCCTCAAAGTGTGTGTACTTCTGCAAGTGAAGAAATCATACGTGATCAGCAACGCAAAATAGAAGAATTGCAACGACAGTTGCAACAGTCCCAACTGCAGTTACAATTGCAGAAGATAAGAAGTAAAGTTCAAGCTGCTGCCATGCCTAATGGCAGCATAGTTGTAAAAGCTGGAGAAGGAACCACTAAACCACAGCAACAAAAATTAATTCTGCAACAGCATCTTCAACATAAGAAGCAACAGCAGCAGCTCCAGCTCCAGTTGCAACAGTTACAACAACAACAGTTACAGCAACAGCAACAACTTCAGCAACAAATTCAACAAAGACAGCAGCAGCATGTGGCATTCCAACAACAACAGCAACAACAACAACAGCAGCAGCAGCAGCAACAACAACAACAACAACAACAACAACAGCAGCAGCAACAACAACAACAACAACAACCAACTTCTCAACAACAGGTAACTGTTAAAGTCATTATTTTTAATTGTTTGTGGTGTGTACTGTGGTGATCGGTTACAAAGACACATGTTCAGGAATTTGGGCGCCACCTGTGATGGTTATTTTTGCAGGAATGAATAAAATAAAATAAATCACGTAAAGTAAAATGGTTTTTTAAAAAATAAAAATAAATTACACTTGAAATTTATGTTGGTCTGATCTCCCCAAATTTACCAATTCTGAAGGGCTAAACAAATGAGAATCTTTTTCCCAAAATAAACTGTGGTGATTTTGGGTTACAAACACACGCATGTGATGATAAAAAGCTAACACACTCCAAAAGCTGGAACAATCAGGAACTCTGGGATGCTGTTAGAACCATCTCACTCGCAGTCTTTTCCAGAGTGATGGTCCCAGAAAAAAATCTCTTGAGACGATGACAATTTTCCATACCTTACTGTGTACTTTTTAAAATCTCTTATTTGTTAGCCTATGTGAACATGGCTGGACCCATCATCCCCTCCTTAACCCGTTCTGAGCTGGGGTCAAAATAGATTTTTCTGTACCCTTTCGGTATTTTCCAGCATCATCCTTTATCCCAAAGGTTCCAACTTTTGGCTTTGTGTTGACCTTTGTCTTTTATAATGAAATTATTATAAAATATAATGCACCATATGTTCTCCTGAATGATTAATTTTGAGACTCTGATAATTTGAATTCTAAAATCCAAAGTGTGTAATGTACAGTTATCTTGGTTGTTGGCTTCACAGATCTGAACATACAACACAGTATGTCAAAGGATAGCAGCATATACGTTTAATAAGAATCATATCAATAACTAATATCTATGTTTATGATTTGTTGATATATTCTCATTTTTGTATCTCATATTTAATTTATTTTTCAGGGAATTAATGCAAAAGCTAGTTTAGCTGCATTTCTGCAGATTCAGAGTCAGCAACAGCTGGTCAACTTATTAAATCAACAACAAACCGTAAATAATAATAAAATAATAAGTTCAAATAACAACAGCCCTAATAATATCAACAATCGAAAATCTGCAACTAAAAGTATAGTACTGGAACAGCAACAGGCAGCTTTGGTGCTGAATCAATTGAATCTGCAAAAACAAAAAGCTGCTGCAACAAATAATGCAACCAGCCATCAAAGGTAATATTTCAAATCATTGATTATTTATGAAGAATAGTTTACTTGCATTAATGCTGATCAAGTTCTGAACAGTGTTATTGTTTGATAAATCTTATTACAAAATTGTTGTCACTTGAATAGTATGTTACTAATTTGTAGTCTTGTAAGATTAGAAAGTAAAATTATATAGTCAATCAAAATATTATTAGAGATAGAGTAACGGACTGCGTATTCCAAGTGATGACCAGCCGGCTGGCCATTACTCAGAACGCTATTCCTAATCTTCTAATGTTGCCTCCACTTATTGAAACCCTTCTCTCAGCACGGTGCTTGCCAACTTTACACTTCAGGTAAGCCATCAAATTTCTATCTCTGTTTCCTGTCCTTATTGACTGTTTCAATTAGTTTGACAAAGTCATTTTCTGACAAAATAATATGAACACCTGATATTATTAAATACATGTAAATGTTGTTTATATATAAGGTTTTGGACCACCATGGCTTTTAGAACGCCTGCAATTTTTCATGGAATAGGATTCCTAGTGTCTGAATAGTTTTGAATTAATGTTATCACATTCTTGTGCTAAAACATCTATTGATTGGTTTAGTTTTGTTAGAGAAGAAAAGCTGCTCCTCACACTTTGCTCTAAAACTCTTTATAATAGTTAGGTCTGGTGATTGTGCTGGCCAGGGAAGATATTTGATGATATTATGATGCTCTTAAAAACCAAGACTGAACCTGTATGGCTGTGTGTATAAGTGCATTACACACAGTCCAGTCACATTAATGGGGTCACTGCCTATTTTCAATGTAAACATGAAATAACCCCTCACATGACAGACAGTGGCACTAACAGTGGAGGGCATACCAAGCATGTTGGGTAAAAGCATAAAATAGTGCAGTAGTTGTTGCAATGCAGAAACGGAGTGATTTGTCTGACGACCAAATGGGCATGATCATTGGTTTTCGGGCCAAGGGCATAAGTATTTCTGATATGGTGAAGTTTGTTAAGTGTTCTTGTGCTGCTGTGGTCAATGTATACCTTGCATGGAAAAATGGCGATATCCAAAACCGGCGCCAAAGCAACTGTTCTATACCATGGCCCATAGATGGGAGAACAACAACTGTCACTTTTGCTGCAGGAGTTTTGTTGTCTGGCCACAATACTTTTTAATTTTGTCAGTCTCTGTCAGTTAACCTAGGGCTTTGCCCACTATTCCTCTTCATTGATGTTTTACCATGTTTTGTGTATGCTGTCATTACTGTTTGAAACTTGTGAAACATTAAACAGTTCAGCATGTTTTTGGCACAGAGGAAAACACATGCGCCACATTATTTACACAGAAGCATTGTTGTCAACATGCAATAAGATGTTCTATATGCTCTATTGTTTTCTCCATCCACATCAGAGGAATGTATTTCCTTGTGCATGATTCCATGCCGTACATATGATTTAATAAGCGAATTTCCTGCCTTTCTCCCAAATATTTCTATCTTTCTTTCTATCCAATTATCAAATGCGTGACTTCGTCACTTATCCCATATATATATATTTAATTTATCCTAACGGATGCTCCTAATTCTTCCATCCCTCTTCTCTATCCATCCTAACTTGAAAACCTAAGATATATAGACTGAAAATGCTCGGTTGGTCGTACTCGATGTGGTGGCGGAGTGGATAGACGCACGCCCCGGCTCTAGGGGTGATGCACTGTTGTTTCGTGCACCCAGGTTTGAGTCCTGGCCACATCGAATTTTTTCAGTCTTTCTTCCTTCTTCCATTCTCTTCTACGCTTGACATATGTATTTCCTTGTGCATGATTCCATGCCGTACATATGATTTAATAAGCGAATTTCCTGCCTTTCTCCCAAATATTTCTATCTTTCTTTCTATCCAATTATCAAATGCGTGACTTCGTCACTTATCCCATATATATATATATATATATTTATATTTATATTTATATATATAAACAATTAATGGGGAAAGGACAGAGAGATAGAAAGAAGATGACTTACCTGAGGTTCATAGATGGTAGACACCTTGTGAAGTTTAGAGAACTTGAATTTTCGGAGGCACCGCCCCCTTCATCAGAAAGTTAGGAAGACATTTCCAGTGATCGGCTAGCCGACGACTGGAAAACGACTCAGTCGTTGGCTAGCCGATCACTGGAAATGTCTTCCTAACTTTCTGATGAAGGGGGCGGTGCCTCCGAAAATTCAAGTTCTCTAAACCTTGCAAGGTGCATACCATCTATGAACCACCTCAGGTAAGTGACTTACTTTCTATCTCTCTTTATAAAATATAATATAATATGGGGCAGGAAAGAGAGAGATAGGAAACTGGTGGGCTACCTGTAATGTAGAATTGGCAGGCACCATGCTGAGTGAGCAATCCCCTTCATCAAAGGATTAGGAAAGACATTCCGAGATATGTATGTATTTTCTAACTTCTATAAATGGAACTCATTAGTAGAACACTAATGGAAGTCAGTTGTAGTCCTTTCTGAAAACAGATGATTGTCTGCAACACACACTAGCAAGTACTATAGGGTAGGATGTAGGGAAAACATTATAAACACAAGTGTTGCAAAGAAAATTAATAACCGTGTATTACGAATTGTAAACTGAAATATGTTGTTGTTGTGGTATTCAGTACTAAGACTAGTCTGATGCAACCCTCCATGCTAAATATATGAACTACAAAAATGGTGAGTTTGATATAACCTTATACAAATGTACTTATAAAAATTAAGGGCACTACTAACTTTGTAATAGTTGAAAGATGGCCTGGAGGAAGACAATATTTAAAAGAAATTCAATTTTCAATCTCATTACCAATATATTGTAGCAAAATTTCATTCAAGTATTGCTTTTAATTAACATTTAATGAAATTATACTATAGGATAAATGAAAATATGGAACCATAATACATAGAACATATTTTACACATACTATTCAATATGTTTTGTCCTCCTGTCAGGTGGTAAGTTAGAAGTGTAACTACTAAGTGAATGTTAAGTAAAATGTTTGAATACAGTAACACACAGAAAACAATGATAGTCAAAGTAAATTTAGGTACAGAAAAGATCAGTTTAATAGCCTTAAAAATAAGACACAGATAATGGAAATATTGGAAAATGTGAACTAATAAGTAACTAATGATTCAAACATAGTACAAACATGTACCTTCCATTACAGTCTGTATATATATATATTGCGAGGGCAGGTGAAAATCTTCTAAAGACACTATCTCAGGGTCCGCACTGGATAGTAGTGTGGGATTCTACCCACTAAAAACACCTCCCTTTCCAACGATGACTGTGTATCTTCCTGTAGGACCGTCGTTAGACATTACTTCACAGGAAGCAGTCGTAGCGTGTATATATATATATATATATATATATATATATATATATATATATATATATATATATATAACAATTAATGGGGAAAGGACAGAGAGATAGAAAGAAGATGACTTACCTGAGGTTCATAGATGGTAGACACCTTGTGAGTTTTGGAGAACTTGAATTTTCGGAGGCACCGCCCCCTTCATCAGAAGGTTAGGAAGACATTTCCAGTGATCGGCTAGCCGACGACTGAGGCTAGCCGATCACTGGAAATGTCTTCCTAACCTTCTGATGAAGGGGGCGGTGCCTCCGAAAATTCAAGTTCTCCAAAACTCACAAGGTGTCTACCATCTATGAACCTCAGGTAAGTCATCTTCTTTCTATCTCTCTGTCCTTTCCCCATTAATTGTTTTAAACATGACAATGTCATTTCCTATCTCATATTTATATATATATATATATATATATATATATATATATATATATATATATATATATATATATGTGTGTGTGTGTGTGTGTGTGTTATGAGAAGGAAATAGATATATAGAAATATTGAGTTATCTCAAATTTAATACCAGTGTTGCCATACCAGGCAGAAATAAGTTCATATTTTTGGAGGCACTTGAGCTGCACTTAGTGTCAGCTGAACTTGTTCACTCGGTTGTCAATTTTATATTTTAATTTCTTCAATTTATCTTGAGGAAGGGGATTATCCAATGAAGTAACACCAACCTGCAATATTGGTTATCTGTTTTATGTCCATATTAAATGATTAATGTGACACACTAAGGAAAAATAATGGCATGGAAATGAAAGAGAGAAAGCAGGTAACTTGCCCCAAATAGAGGTGTGGCAGGAGGGTGGACAGGAGGAAGCTATTGAAACTGTTGGAGGCATCAGCCTCCTCCTTCAGGAAATAATCACCTTATGTGCCAGCTGACTGTACATAATGTAGTGTTATGCATCTCTTATTTTATTTTACAGAACTGCATCTCTTCCAAACTTCATAGGATCATTTGTTGCTCAACAAGCTGTGTCGCAACCAAATGCTGAACAGGTCAAGGCAACAATTACATTAAGCCGAACTACCACTGAACCAGCTTTCGTCATTCCGAAACCTCCACCGGAGTATGAAGAAGCTACAAAACAACTCAAAGTTAACCCGGTAATTTATTTATATTAATTAATATTATTTACATACATACAATTGAAACATAAATGCCATTATTTCATATTAAAATGAACTTTTTAAAAAAAATATAACTTCAATATTTTCTTTGTCATTTATTGATTTTATTTATAATGCTAATTATATAATTTCCTTTTAAGGAGACTACAGCTTCAGAGACTACTAAAACTACCAAGCAGAAGAATGTAAAAAGTCAAATTGTTGATGATGTTTTGGAAATCCTTATTAAGAATGGAGAATTACCACCAAGTGCTGCACAAGATCCTGCCACCCCAACAACTCCAGGCAGATCTTTACCTCAAGGGCTTATTTTTACCACCAACGTTAATAATGGGACAACAGAAAATCCATCATCTCCTCCTGCACCTCCACCACCACCACCACCTCCTCCCATGCCTTTAAGCAGTTTTTCAGTTACACTACCTACTGAAATGCCAATGCAGTTTACAGCGAGTGATTCTCTAGATTTTCTTTTGAGTGGTACTGAAGAACAAAGGTCTTCTATATCGAATTATGAACAAACAAATCCAGCAATTGATCTTAAGGAATTGGGCCTGGATATTGATGCTCTGGACTCTATGGATTTTGGACAACTAGACTGTGGAGATTTGGGTGTAAAAATGGATTCTTCAAATATACTTGACTCACCAAGTATTGATATGGATATAACCGATACGCCTGTAAAGTCTACTGAAATCCAAACTTGTGAGTTGATGGACATTGGAGAGATGCCTATGGATATGGATGATGCAGATTGGCTTGAGTCACTCATGCCTACCAGCCAAACTACAAATGGAGGAATCGATACGTCTTCTGAAGGGAGCCTGTCTCACCAAAATATATTCCATCTTCCATCTTCAACGAGTACTTCATGTAATTACTTCAACCACAACAGTGATGAATTAGATTCATATGATCCTTTGCTATCAAACAGTCAAGATCCTTTTGATCTTTTCAACATTGAAGATCCAGAGTTCAAAATATCAGGGGATATGAATACAACATTGGGGTGGGATAAAGTCGATTTTGCTACTTAGCATATTGTACTGAGAAATGGTAAGTTGTATATTTCATCTTCTTAACACACATGTGTTGTGCTAAAACTTTTAGTTCCCTCCAATACAATATTAGAAGAATTGTGCTCGTGGAACATACAAAATGTATGTAGGTGCTATATACTGGTGCACAGAACTAAGTAATAATATTTTGTAGCTAACTTGAAGTTTCCTAATGAGTGTTGTGATCAAATTTAGAACTAATGGAAATAAGTTGCCAAATGTAGTGCTTCAGACAGGAAATGACTAAGGCACAAATTATTGGTGTGTACTATAGTGTATACATGAGTAGTACTTTTTTGAGTTACATATATAGTGATTTAACTCATCATGTGGACTGTAAGCTTATCAGGCTTGTTACATAAACAACGAGACTGTAGTGTGAACATAACTTTGATGTTTATATATATATCATTTAAACATGCATATTATATGTATGTAAATGCCCAGCAGTGCCTTATGTAGTAAGTCAAATTGATATGTGAACATTTATAATGTTATAAATTGTGCAATTTCATACAGATTTTTAGCCAGAAATGCCTAAAAATAATTGCAGTAAAAACTGTCAAAGGACCATAAAGACAAAAAATTGTATTTTTAAATGAAGGACCAGCTATACACTTTTGGTAAACCTAGGTTTTAGGTTTATGAGACTTAAATACCTTTCAATTATTTTCCTGTTTCCTGTTCTCACAGACACTGAACATTTTTAGCTCAATTTTCTACCCAGAACTGAACTGGATAGTTTAAATTATAAGTAACAACGAAAATTTATGCCTATTTTTAAGGTTGTAAAATTGAAAGAAAATTTAGTTAATGTTTGTATTTTCATAAGTAAAATATAAACATTTATAGAAGTAATAATAATGAAGGTAATACTGCCATGGAAGTTTCAATGTATTTACAAGTATAACAACTGGCGACATTTAAATTTCATGCTTCCCCAAATGTAAGTTATATAACTTAGTCATGCGTTCCTGGAAAATTTGTTAATTAATTAATATTTAACAACTGTAGTGTAAATTGGTATTTCAAATTTCAGTACTTAACTGATTTGTTATGCGAATCAACTATGCTGCTTCCATATATAGTATTTAAATAAGGAAATCTTGCTTTATTTTTCTTAATAAACAATTATAAAAGTGTATATGAATGTGTGTGCTGCTAATGTTAAACCATTAATGAAAGGTGTGTTAATATTTAATCTTAATTTGGTGCTTCAGAATATTTAGCATAATATGTGTTTTGAATGCAAGAACGTGTGTTGTGAGTCTGATAGGAATACTTAACTCGTGCTCAATTCTCCATTTATAAATTACCACAGATAATGGTGTGTCTGCATATCCTATGAAAGAAAATAATTACATATACAGAGTTCTGTTGCTTTAATTTGGGAAAGTAGTCAAGAAAAAGAAATTGATATTTTTTATTATTTATTCAATGTCTTTTATTATTGATGAAAAAATTGTTGTATGCACTTAAGATAGAATTGTGTGGTATTAGTTTTGCAAATAGGTTTTCACTTAACGAATTCAGGTCTAATTGAGGAAGTTGTTTCTTTTTGTTTTGCTTATTGGCATTCTAATATTACCTTTGCTATTAAAAAAATATTTCTTGGTCTGTGCCGACTTGCAACCAATTCATATAACTCAAGAAAGCAGTTGATGCCTGTTTGTATTATTAAAATTGTCAAGTTTATGACTGCATCAACTTGTTGCATTCCAGATAAGTAGGGTATTGTTTAGAAAACTTTAATCAGTGGAGCCATGTAGGCTACAACAAAATTGTAGTAAAAATACTGATATCTGGAATGCTATCCATTACACCATTTTTACTGTCTTTGTTTTAGTGACATTCCATGTATAAAAAGCGTATGCTTCTAGTTTACCTGTTTTAATTTATCAGCTCATTTGATTAGTGCAATATTCTGGGCAGACTGAGGACTTGTTTCAGGACTACAATGTTATATATAATGTAAAATAATTTATCTAATATTTATTAACACACACATTGTATTTTTATCAGCTATAACTAGAAATATGAAATAAATTTTTGTGTTAGTAGTTAATTTAAAATTAGTATCCTATTTTTTTGTATACTTACAATTCATATAATCAAATATATTAATACATTCCAACAATATATGCAAATTTGTGAACAGATTTCTGTTACATTTGTGGAGTAAACATTATTATAATGGAAACAATTCACTTTGAAGAAGTAATTCATATCCTTCCTGGAAAAGTTTAAAATTCTTTGATCCATCAGTCTGTCCAAAATTATATATTTCTTTTAACACACCTCACCTTATTCATATAATTTCCTAATTTGTGTGGAAACAAATTGTGTTGCAAATCCTGAGCATGTGAAACATGGCAGTCCTTTTTAACAATTTGAAATAGATAATGTTTCATAAGAGTTGCTCAATGTGAAACATGTAATGTGGATAATTTGTAACCTTATCCTCTTGCCACCAATATCATTTTTCCCAATTGATATTACATATAAATGTTAAAATATATCATTTCTTATAAATGTAATTAGTTAATTGTTTATATTTTCTAAATTTATTTATTTATTTACATATTGTAAAAATTGTAACAATTGTTATTAGTTTTCAAATATACAAGTAATCTTGTGGATTATTAAGTTGCAAATTATTGTAATATACTTATTTGTCTATTGTCAAAATACTAATTAGAATTGGGACCATTAAAAGGTGTCAAGACAAATATTTATGAAATTATCTGGTTTATATGTGGCTATGTTTGTCTTGTAAATATTACATTCATACTTAACAAAACTAGTAATTATCACTTGAAAGAAGAGGTTGTTGTGTGAAAAATATTTGAGCCTCTTTACTTATGAGGTAAAAATATTTACAGTGTATAAATAATCAATTATACTCTCAAAGATTTTTCTTTATTGTAAATTATGTTTTGATAACATTTTTGTTTGATAAAAGGAGACTGTTTTTTCCTTTGTATAATTATTGTAACAGTGTGTCTAATGTACATATGTTAATGAGAGTATGAACCCATGTTTATTGGGTTGAATGTGGTGAATTGAAATAAAAATACACACTTAACAATGGCTTATTTTTTAAAATTATAGCTTTACCTGTGTGTAAAATATCAAATCCAGTTTAAGATTTCCAGTTTTTCCCAGGACTTGTACCACAATTCTTGTTAAACATCTATTCTTGCCCACATTTGTTATCTTGACATCATGCAAACTTAAAAAATATATGTAGGGAATTTAATGTCAGTGAATTTGTATTGAATATTTGGTTCTTTGGCCTGTGATGATAATTATTAGGTGATCTTAGGTTATTACTTGCTTCATAATGATGTAAATTCCTAACCCACTTTATAAGTATATCTACAAACTAAATGAGTTATGTCAAACATGTTGCCCATTGCAAGTGCACACAAGACCCACACAGACAAACATGTTAAACAATGATTGAATGCCCAGAATGACATTTTACCACCATATGCCACTATTAATTTCTCACACAATAATGCAGTGAACAAAATGTAAATTGATTTATTCACAATATTAATAATGAATACTTAAATCTTGTTAGGTCTCTATAAAATATGGAGTATTTATAATGTGACGCCAAGACTGTGAACTATATCAGGAGTTTCTCTCTCAAACACTATCATTCAAGAAGTTGTCATGTCACAAACTGATGGAAATATTTTAGTTGTCGAGTCAAGAAATAACTGTTTTTGGAGATGGAAGACCAAAAAAATTACATTAAAGATATCTTAAGGATTTGACTTTTATTGTTGACATTAATGCTGACAGATCTTAATTTAAAATTACAAGGAAAAACATTCTCATCACTCAATTGAATGAAGACATCTAGCTTATAGCAGTCACAGTTGTTAAATAAATATTTAGTTCATTTTACAATGTGCACAGAGAGAAAAAATAATGACAATACTAAGTCTGTACTTAATTTTTCAAGTACAAGTCACCTAGAATTGTTGTTGAAAGAATTTCGAAAATGCTTTTGTGATTTGCTTATTTTGAATGTCAACTATTTGCACTATTTTCTACTTGGATGTTTCTAATGCTAAATAAAGTTTGAAATTGGAAGTAACAGACATACAGTTCGATTCTTTCCTCATAAAAATATTTTGAAATAGGGTTAACCCATATTCTTTTGTATCCTTCTGACAGATTCAAAAACTTCAGAATGTTTGCTACAATAATTATGCAATGCTCAGTTTTGTGAACAGTTTACTTAGTGAAATCGTGGAACCACATTTGAGAATTAGACTGACTCGTCACCTTTGATCAAACTTGGAACTACAGAAAATTCAGCAAGATGTGCCAAAGATTGTCAGCAAGAAAATATGTCAACCACAGGACAAAACCCTAAATTGTTTAAAAACTTACTCATCATTTGAACTATTGTAACTTTATGGTCCATAATTACTGATGAATTCAAATCTATGTTGACATAAGTTATTTTCTTTTGCTAAAATAACTATACTACAGTTATTTAAATTTTTGAATGTGACATACAAATACTGAAGTAGGAAAGCTCAAAGTAATTTAGTTAAATAACTTGAATTACATGTACAATTGAAAAGAGAGAGTGGCTCTAATCATTACACAAATGCGACAAAATGGGCATCAGGGAACTCGAAGTTTGACATGCTTGTGCTAAACTTCCTGGAGGGATTGAATTGTAATTTAAATCATAAGCAATTTATTAAGTTAGATTTTGAATAAATTAAATTTATTAACTGGAATAACAATAAATACAAAAAACTTTGGGTCCATTAAAATTTACCACGAATATCTCAAATTTCTTTTTGTGAGGCTATCTGATCCAAGGGTCATTCTGTGGGCATTTCGTGCAGCAGGAAAGTAAGACACTCAGGCGTCTGGCATCCGGGGTCTCCGTGTCTTGGGGACGGCTCCTTCCTGGGTTGACTTCTGCATAAGAACGAAGGATTGGGTTCTGAGAATTACGGCCGCTCGCATCCGTGGTTTTCCTCCTCGACATCAGCAAGTGACGCGACTGAGATTTCACCTTCCGCCGTCTTCTTTCAGTTTGTCTCCATTTCAAAACAAACTTTAGAAAATCTCCTCCACCTTCTTGCTTCAAAGCTCCATCCCGACTCATTAATTACTATCGTGCCGCGGCTCGGCCACCACGCACTCTTCCGACTTCTTTCGTGTTCAAATGATCATCCCCAACTGATGAATATCTCTTCTTCATTTCTCTAAGTCGTCTCTCTGATCCCTCCTCCATACGGTGAATGGCCCCAATCAAAAATCACGTTTGGCCCGCGGTTTTTCTACCTAATTTCTGGAATACCCGATGTCAATGAACTGGGCTCAGGTAAATGTTCTTTAGTCCGCCAAACTGGATCTGACTCGCTCGGATTGCCCGCCTTGATGGTATTTCAAACTGAGTGTCTCCTGTTGGAGAATTTCTCAGCCAGTGATGAAATAAAATGGCGATCACCACATACACTCATTACAGTAGCAGACCACAATAGATTAACGTAGAATCTTCATACATATATAGACTGACTGGAAAGTTATTCTTAAAGACGTCTTTATGAGATAATGTTTTGAATAATATGGCAAGATAAACTGCACCAGCGGAAGTGTGCTTTCAATATTCACCACTAATAAATAACTGACACGTGAATTTATTGTGGAGAAGAACCTTCCCTAAGACTCGGTATGCCTCCATTCAGTTAATAGTTAAATTGTTTCAACTGACTTGTGATATTGTGAATTGTCATTTGCTGTATTGAATGTGATGGTTGTTGCAATAATTTTAAGTTTTGGTTCTACATTTCTCATTTTTCTTGTGTAGCAACTAAATCTCCTGTGGTTTAGTGGCTAGCGTTGCTGCCTCACAACACAGAGGTCCCGGGTTCTAATCCTGGCATGTGCATGGATAATTGTGTTGTCCAGGTCACGGAGACCGGGATTAAGACTGCTGGAGAATTGATAGGCTGACTACGTATCGTTCCAAATTTGGAATGTGTTATGTAAGATTACAGTCCGCAGTCGACCCGGTATGCCAAGGCCTTGAATGGGCTGCACAGTCAAGGAAGAAGAAGCAACTAAATCTTATTGGTGGTTCCTAAATGAATTTCTGGCCTCTTTTAAAACTTCGTCCCCACTTATGCGACACCTATCACCAAGGTGGCAGGGATGGATATTCTCCATATTCTCTTGTTACATTTGGGGAACACACGCCACCCGGTCACCAAATTCTCAGACAGATTAGGACATTCCGAAACCGGCGACGAGGTGTCTGAGCTTTATAGCCCAAGCGTCAACCGCTGTCTCTTTGTTTTGATTCCGCGCCGCGAAGTCGGCGCTCGGAAAACCCCATTCTTCCTGGCCAGCGACACGCTCATGCCGAAATATTTATGCAATTTAAAATTCCATAAATAGGAATATTAGCAATATTACTTCCTTTGGTTGTTATGAACATTATCTATCTTTCATATACCTATAAATTATAAATATTTGATATAATATTTATTTTAATTTTAAAATTTGTTGACAATAGAGTTGAGATAAACACAGAAGAAATAATCGTGTGTTCTATTGTCTAGAAAAGAAAAAAATAACCATAGAAACTATGAAATTTCCTAACTAAACATAATATTTTATTAGTACACAAAACATTTTCATGCGTGCCTTCAAAACTTTTATTTGTGATTATTAATTTTTTCATTGAACCGCTGTTCAATCAATGGCTTGATTATACTTTGGTAGCTAATTTTGATTACATTTCTTTTACAGAAAGATCAATATTTTCCGCTATTGTACTTAGATAAATTTACATAATTCTCATAAAAATGACATCTGAGCATTTCACGGAGAAGGGGAATCTGGTTTGACACCATATTTAATGAGTAAAACCATTTTACCTTAAATATTGAAAATAACATTAACTTTTCATAAGAAAGACTTAGAGCTTTATTTTATCCTTTCATTCAAAATTATAATAATTCTTGTTAAAAGATATTCCTAAATTTTGGCACCTTGTCATCCTTTCAATTCCTTTCCCACCCTAACCAGTATTCCGGTTCATTTATCAAAATATTTTAAACAGATTGAATTGCTTTTATTATCATTAATTTCCATTTTATTTTCCTTATTCCGAATATTGACCACATTGAGGTTTTCATATTTTAAAAATTTATCTCGTTCAGATAATATAGTCGTCCGCAAATATTCATAACTCCGTATTTTATTTTGTGTGGAAAATCGTTTATAAATGTTGAAAATGTAATATTCCAATCAAGGACCTTTGCAGAAATTCTGACATTACAATGTAATTTTTCTCAAAAGTGTCAATGCTTGGTATAATAAAAATGAAATGGAAATTAATTTTAATAAAACCAATGAAATATGGTTAACAAATTTTGACCAATGAATCAGAATACAGTTTAGGCGGAGAAGTTACAATGAGATGCAAAAATTTAGGAATATGTTCACAAGAATTATTATAATCTGGGATTAGAGGTTCCATTAAACGAACAGGGAAAATGATGACAATTTTGTCCGGACCTGATCAGTATATTCTACAGAAGCAAGACTTTTGACTTGTAGATTTTATAATGTTTTTTACCCAATTTGTAAGTTTGCTGTTTTCTAATCACGTCGAAGAGCCGAATTACTATTTTATTTATTAATAATTCTTGTTCATTTCGAAATAATTGCAACTAGGTTTTAATATTTTTGAGATTACATCTTCTAACATCGTGACGTTTTATTTTTTGATTCTTGCATCAAATGTCAAGTCATTTTTAACAATATGGGTAATTTAAACTTAATTAACTCAGCATTTAGATATCCTTCTCTGAACACTTTTCCCCCAGGACAAAATAAACTCGTTCTTATAAGTTATTTATATAGAAATACATAATTAAGGACACGGTGTTTATAATAATAATCCATAAAGCACTTTTAAAATACTAGAAAATCCACAGAAAGTAACTGAGGCAATATAACAAGTGTACTTATTACAAGTCGATTTTTAGGATCTGTCGATATCTCAAGCAGCAAGAATAATTCACGAAGACAAGTATTAAAATGGATTCATAAGTGAGCTTGTACTTAATTGTTAATTATTGAGTAATACAACGTATGTATTTAGGGCGTGGCTTTCCCGTATTGCATTCAATCAGCTCTTTCGCTCAGGTGTTAGTCTTGTTGCGTCTCGTCAGGTGCCTACTTTTATTAAGAGCGCAGCAGCAAAGGCTCAACAGTATATGAAGAAGTGCGGAAAATCTCGGAAAATATTGACGGACAACGGTAAGCAATTTAATTGAAAAGAAAAAAATAGAAGTAGTTTTATTTATTACTATAAGGCATCACAATCAAATCCCATTAAAAGGTATACTCGACAAGTAAGCTCTCCCATTGTGGGTAAAGTTCATGGCAAATGGATGGATTGGCTAGCGGAAATGGAGAGAGTGGTTAATCAAAATTTTAGTTTGACTAAAGGATTCCAACAGTTGGCATGCAATTTTTAAACTTTATACTCTCCGTATTGAGAGGATTATTCAGTTTCCTAAGACGTTGAGACGAGAATGATATAGACCAAGCCATTAAGAAAATATTAGAATGAAATTGACAAAATACAAAGCCTTTCGAATTTACAATAGGAGACTTGGTACTAGCAAAAATTTCCTATAAATAAAATCAGTTACTTATTGTTAAACATTTTGTGACGGACCCTTTAACGTGGTGGATAAACGAGGAAAGCCACCGAGAAAACATTTAACGTTTAATTTATTTCGAGTGAAAAAACAGTACTGTAGGAATGGTTTAAAATATTGGTTGTAATTCATTGTTTACATACAAATAGTAAAGAGAAACAAGTGAAACTTACAAACAACTGTTTGGAAACTATTCAAGCATCGTAAATTAATATTTTTTTTCTTGTTAAGCATGTTTATATGTTAATGTTTAGCTTTAGATGTTTGAGGTATAAATATTTATTGGGAGTTATAATAGAAAAGATAATAAAAATTCGCAGAGAATTTTGTAGTCTTCCTATTTTATTTGTTGAAAGGGGTTGGAAATAATATGGCACGATTTCCTGCCCACTATATGGGAAGCTGGCCGTGTGTAGTTTTTGGTTAGGAGTGCGGGACAAACTTTGCACAAGCATTTTACTTCATCTATATCAAAACATTTAGGAAAGTGTGTTCGTCTTTTTCTACTCCTTAGTTCTGCATGAGGGATGACGGTAGTTTTGCAGAATATGAGAAATTTACTTAATGTTTCTGTCGGATGGACTTGAAGTGGGACATCATGACCTCTCACTCCCGAGCGGCACCTGCCCTTTGTTTAAATCACTCAAAAACTCGTGCTCCACTTAAAAATTATCGCCGAAGGCCGTTTTGATAGTCTAATGTCAACGTAGCCGCTTTACCGGTGAAAGATGAGATATATTATTACTGCTCGTCCGATAACAACACTGAAAAACTATGGTCCCAAATCCAGTACTTAACACTGATTGATCAATTTCACATCTATTATTTAAAATTGTTATTTAAGCTGCCACTACTGCGCTGCGCTGACGTCGTTTATACGTAAGGAAAAAATCAGTCTCGAAATTTTGCGGATGCACGGGTTACAAGTCTGGGATCTCCAGGAATACTATATTAGAAATCCTACGATCATGAGGAGACAGGTTCTCATTTATGAAACAGGTATCCATTATTCATTTATTAATAATGTGTTTTCTTTTTAAGAAAAAGACATGATGTTCGAACATGAAGAAGTGTAAGAATGTGCTCATTAATGACGTTTATTCTGACGATGAATGTGTCAATCTATCGGAACTTAAGGCATATTAGTTCCCTCGAAAAATTTATTTTTAGTGAACTTAAAAACCGATATATCAAATTAGTAGTATTGGGTAGTTTACGATATATTTAGTATTATAATAGAACCTTTAGCACAGTCTCCAACAATATTTATTCAATTAGAAATTTTAGGGCAGTTCGATTCATCCATTAAAAATTCGAACATTTAAATATCAAGTTAAGAACTGGCAATAAATAGGAAAGGAGGGGGATTCATTTATTAGTTATTATATTTAATTATAGGGAAATAATCATTTGAAGAAAAATATAAATAGTATTGACAGAAATGAATTTAGAATCATAGTCGACATTTATTTTAACAATAATAAAATTTAATTATTGAAAGCCGTAACCCCCACCCCAAATGAATTTACATGAAAATGGTAGAGAATTAATCGCTTTACACTGCACCTCATTAAAAACAGGTCATCTGTGGGTAAACCAAAATGAAGCAAATTTTCATTCGCAAATAAGACTGGCAACGTGAACATATTTAATTTTATATCAACGATACCGACTGCAGTTGATTTCTTTGGTGGCAGTGGTACAGTCTGCTGAGGGTTAACAAATTTGGACTGCGTCGGGATGATCTGACTGCATGGATGACGCCTTGATATAGTGAAAACGTTTGCCAAAAATATCTCCTCTGTGCTCACCTCTGCTCTCGCCAGCGGTCCGTAATTCCAAACTTCTGTCCAATTCGACTCGTATGGCCCCGAATTTCCTCCTCCCTTTTCCAATAGCCAATCAGCTGCAATTTCAAATAGATCCATTGGTTGGTATTTACAAAATTGCAGCCAATAGCAAAAATTTTAGTCGCCGGTTGTGAACGCGCGTCTTTACATGTTTTGCGTTAGTTACACCGTTAACTATTTCCAATTATCTACGCGTAGCATCCGACTTGAGGGAAGAAAAGTTTTCTTGAATTAGTAACGGATGCCATTTATTAAGGGACTGACACCCATTGTCAGTAAAAACCGTCTTCCGTATTGTGCGAAGAAAGGTCTGTTTCAATATTTCAAAGGCCTTCAGACTTTTTCTCACGTACTTTTAATATATTAACTGTCTAATACAATAAAACAATAAAAACTTGATTCCAAATGGTAATGATGCCGATTCGTCTCAATCATACTTAGGATACCATTGTAGTCGGAAAAAGTTGGTGTGATTATTCGCATTAGTTCTGACGTCCTCGAACTAAACTAGAGAAGTAGAGATGCAGGAATGGTGGAAGACGTTAAGCATTGAAAGGATGTTTTCTGCCTTTCAAAGGTAAGCCCAGTAGAAATGAAAGGGGAACGAAGGCTGACCTCCTAGGTCTGCATGCAACATTGCTGCTAGAACGTATGCAGGGAGAGTGATTTGCATAATGTGCAGTTTGATCTACAGACTCCCTGTAGGAAAGTGGTTACAATTTTATGTAGAAAATAAAAATAGAAAACTGAAAAATTGTAAACTCTTAGTTTGAGATATGCTTAACTAATACATGATAATGTAGGAAGTAGTTACTTCTCAAGATAGTCTTCTTCCCTTAAAATACCCGTTCTTTCTTCCTATCTAATACAGGGCAATTATGCTGTTTTGGTATTCAATCCCAAAACTGATATGATGCAATCCTCTTCTGTTCTTACCGAACGGACTTCCCTCAAATGCTAATTTTACAAAACCCTCATGTCTCAAAACGTGACCTATTAATCTATTCCTTCTCTTGGTCAACGCCCTTCACATTGTTCTCTCTTCTCCAATTCTGCTTAGAACTTCCTCGCTAGGGATTCTATCCACCCATCTGATTTTCATAATTCTCCTATAGCACCACATTTCAAAGGTTTCTTTTTTTTCTGCAACTACTATCTTCTCACCCATATAACGCCATTGTCCATATCAACATTTTTAGCAATGTTTTCTGATTATTTTTATTTTATATTATCCGTAAGTGAAGAGCTCTTTTTTTGCGAAAGCCTTCCTTTCCTGTACTATTCTACTGTACGTCTACCATTCCTAGTTATTATGCTTCCAAAGTAGCATAATTACTTAACTTCCTTCAAAATATCCCTTCTCAATCTTACACCCTTTGTAATACCACTGTTTCCAATAATCCACTTCATTATTTTGTTTTTCCCTCTATTAATCCTCACGTGGCCAATTATGTATAAAATATTCATAATAAAAAACGTCCTTTTGCTTGTTGTATGTTAAAATGAATGTAGAAAAGTTAATTAATTAGACGTGTGTTATTTTACGTTTTGTGTTTCTCTCCTCAATAGCCGTAAGAATATATTTGAACTTTTATGGACTCATTCTGAAATACTCTAAAAATTTTGTTGATTGATTTTGAAAACCTTGAAAGAGTAGCGATGGTCTAAATTATCTTTATGGGATATCAATATATAAATTTATTTTATAAAACAGAACAATGATTTTCATAAATGTTAGCTTAGAACTAAGAGAAAATGTCATATATGTTACCAAGTACCTGGGACCCTTTAAGTACCTTTGGAAAAGGCGGGAAAGACGGATAGGGACACCCATAGGGCCGAATCAACTCTGACCCATAGGCTTAAGTTTCAGTTTTACTGCAAGAAAGCGAAAGATTTCTCAACCGAAAATCGATTTGCGGATATCAATTCAGCATCATGCATGTTACCATAATTAATTAATATGTTGTTCAAATATTATTTTTATAAAGTGGCTTATTTAAAACCACTTTTAAGGTACTTTTTATTACATTAAAAAATTGGCCAGATTATTTGTAATTTATGTACAATCCCACGTCAAAGTTAAAATATGATGCATGTTACCTGTCATAAATGTTAGCAGAGGCGGTAAAATGCATGAGAACTTTAATAAGTTTTAACTGTCGGCACAATTTGCAGAAAAATATTTGTTATAATATCCTATTTTTATTAGAATTTTATTTTATAACATTTAAAAAATATATTCTTTATAATTATTAACGATATGAGTTGACGAAACTTGTATTCAATAAACCAATAAACTGACTTTATCTTCTTTATTTTTCATTTATAACTAAAAGTTAAATTATTGACGATATTGTATTTATATTACATATTACCTATTTTTTTACCAAATTGTTGGTTTCTGTATTTTCATTATTTTAGAATTATTGATAAGTTTTTAAGGTCTGCAGTTGTAGAAGTCCTACTAGAATTAAAAATTTTATAATTATTTATGTAAGTTGAATATTATTAATGTGATATTATTCTAGCAGTTTATAGTGATTGCTTATTTTTTAAGATCAGATATATTTAACCGTTTTTACTGACATCTACCTATTTATATCTCTAAGTTTCCCAAGAGAAAAATTATGACATGATTAAATTGTAACTAATAAAATGTTAAAACTAGAATGATTATCTGCTTTTACAGTTCATTCTGTTTTTATGCAGTATTGAATGTTGCATACACACTCCATCCCTTGTCATGCATGTTATTTTAATCTCCTTCGCAAATCATTTCGATCACGATTAATAGTTAATTAGAAGAGTTCAATTTGCTATATTTAGTAGACTTCTTATTTTTCTTAGAAGGAATCAATATGTTCATTTTCCCATTCTATTGAAAAAAATAAAAGATATGAAAAATCATGACTACTGGTCCAACCTGTGACTTAAATTAATATTTTTCCATTGTTAAGGAAATTATTTATTGAATAAAAATATTTATTTATAATCTACAGAAAATAAACGTTACACAAGAGTATATGGGACAAGGGCAAATTGTTTTTAATAAAAAATGCGAATACATGCACAACGAATGAAACCATGTTACAATACATTAGTTATTTTTATAAATGATGATTCAGGTAAACTCATAAATTCAATACTTTTTTAATCCTACAATTTTTGCTTTTAAATTATATCGATAGTGATAAACTATTAAATTTAGTTTTCGATGAATCACAAGAAAAATATAATCCAAATAGGGCAAACATTTTTTTAGATTGACACGCAAAATAAGAATTGTCAAATGTACCTCTTGTTTCTATGCCCATTCTTTATTTCATGACCTCCATGGTCGTCGGACGAGAATTATAGTAATCTATTTCCTCAAAATTTTACTACAGAGATCAACAGTTATTCTGGTGACGGTACGATTTTGGAGCTGTTATTTGTTTATTGTTTTAATGCTTCATTCCAAAGTAAGGGGTAATTTTTTAAGATTAATTTATATTATAAATAACAGTAGTAAATTTTTATTGTGCCGAATTCGTCACTTTAACTCTCTCGTTTACGTATACTGTTGTATTTATACAATTTTTGATGTATCCACTTCCTTTTAATTTTTTAATGAGTGGTCTTTTCAAAATATTTATTTTCATAAGTATCTATAGTCTTATTCATGTTTGTAATTTTTACTTTTTCTACTTCCTTAGGAGTAGATTACTATAATTTATCTAATTCCATGTCAGATCTATTATAAGAAATCGTGTCCCGCTATATGCTACCTAAATCACTGTGAGCAAAGCCTACTTTTATACACTGTTTCTTTCTTTTCCGGAAGGATCTCGCGGTTGCTATTGGGAACGTTATCATGTCTACCATTGTTGATATCGAGCTTCCGGCTCCTCAAAAATAAGGTGGGCAGCGACTGTCTCGTTCGTTAAGGTTAGCAACGCATCACAACTACAGCGCGATGATAATAAATACATTCAATAAATTTCTTCTGGCACTATTCCCATTTATTGTGTTTTATTTACAAATCATTGGACGTAAGATCCGTAGTTCACAAAGGCAAGAAAAAGTCGATGGATTGAAATAAAGTTTCTTTTCCCCGGAAATTAGATAGCATAATTTTGAGATTATTATCTATGGATAAAAGATCTAATGTGAAACACATGATAATATTTCTACAAAGAGTGGCAAAGTTTCCAGATCCATGGCAGATGTTTATACCGTGTCAAAAATTTGATTCAAGTTTAAATTGAATGAAAATACTATTTAACTTTTTGCGTATATTGACGAGTTGTGCGTTTTCTGCAGAAGTAGTATATTATTTGTATTGGTTATAAAGGCAGGCATGCTGCGATAAGGCCGTAGCCGCGAGGGCAGCACCGTCGTGTGGCGACGCCGTACAGTCGCAGGACGCCGCGATGACGACTATGACGAAGCCAATGTCCCTGAAGGGAAAGCCCCTTGGTTACGACCCTCTGCAGGTCTTCTGGGAGAACGTTTCCACGCGGTATGTGCCAGCTAACTGCGATGCTTTTGTTGCCTCATGGGATTCGCTTTTCGCTTTCTGTATGCTACGCTCACCAAATGTTCAGCATGCCAACATATGGTACAATTCACTTCTACACGGAAGCGTTTTGCCTGCATATTTTATTCAAATCGTCAGTATTGCACTGCTACTTAAGTAAAAGAAAAATTTTGGAGAATGAATATTAATCAGATGTTGAGTTGGAATTGTTAAAATTACACATAACGATCTCTCTTTATCACATCGACCGTCTGCTTGAGATATGTCTGCTCTGGAAGCAGTAACGTTGAATGTATCACAACTTAGAATGTAAGTTTGAGTTATTTTTCTGAATACTAAGTTCCCTTTAAAGTATCTGCTGGAACGATCGTCTGTTTAAAGCGGCGCGCTCCTGACAGCGAGAGCAACAGGTCATTTCCAAGCACGCTTGCTTTACTACAGCTTCGCATTTATGACGTCACTTAGCATACTCATAACGAGCTTGATAAATTGAACGAAAAGCTTTCTCCTCAGACATTGAGACTCAATATCGCCCGGCGCAAAGCGGAAAATAAATAGAGGCGCGAGTGTTGAAATATAATGATATTAAAACTACAAACGGCGCTTGCTGAATAAGTTCTTCAATCGTATTTACATTTTCTTATAACAGCTTTGATTCACAATGAATTTGGCTACTTCACTTTGGCAGGTTAGTTAATTTGTGAACCCTTAATTGCAGCTACCTTAAATGATAAAACGTAGATAAAAACATTTTCTACATCTCACGAAAAAAGGAGTCCGGTTGTTCACATCATAAAATAAAGATTGGTCGAATGCTCCTTATGAAAAATCATTTTTAAACGGCAATAGTAAAGAGCACAGCGTAATTTTAGCGAAATACTGTCATATATTTTTATAGAATGGTTTCGTGCTACCTGTTTTTGAGGGCAATCAAGCATTACATGCACAAACATAGAGGACAGTGATTGGAGAAACGAGAAGAAGACGGAAGGGACAAGTTTGGAAGGAGAGAATACAAAAGAAATTCTGGCCGAAATAACATATTAGAGACGTAGCAATCCGCTTCTCAGACCCCAAGTTCAGCAATCGATGTACACGCATCTCCCTGTAGGTTTGCCTATATGTAGTCTCCAGTTTATTTCAAAGTATGTCAAATAATGTAATTTTTGATGCAGTATCAGTCATATATTAATAAGTTGTTTATTCCGGTTTTTAACTGTTATTATTTTTAGTATATTATGAACATACTAAATAATTTAAGCTTTGCGTTGGAAAGATAAGGGAAACATTTGAAAGACCCACATAAAGTTGCCATTGTGAAAGTGTTCACAAACAGCAAGAATAATACGTACCTTAGATGACTTACTGTTATCAGTTTCAAGTATGAAACAACAATCTATCCACTTTAAACGGAGTTTTATAAATAGTAAGGTGTGAGCTGCAGAATTTCTGCTCAACATAGAAAACGCGAATATAATTTTTCGTTTATTCTATTAGCTGGCTTGTTAGACTCGGTTCAAAATATTTCGCAGTGACTGTGTACTAAATATTACATGCACAGTAATTGTACATTTGAGAAAAATTAAGTAAAATGTTGATATTTAATATAGAATGGAAATTAGAACGCCTTGATTGAATCTAAATGAGCTTTCATTACCATAATAGTCAGAAGTGAGTTTATGTCGCTGGATTATAAATGCAACTAATCAACAATATCATTAAATATGAATCAACGTAAACACAGAGTCACAAAAAATTGAGCAACATTCCTGAATCCAACAAAGAATACACATTTGGTACGTAGAATATATTAGCTACGTTAGAAAATAATTTTTTCGTGATGAGTAAAAAGAATAGTTTGAATTTCGCATGGTGTCCAAATTCAAATAATCACTTGCTTTTCTCGTTCTTATAAGGAAACGCCTCATACCATAAAAATGTTAAAATTGACTTCCAAAATAATGAAGGTGCAATCTAATTAGTCCAACGAAATCAGGTGATGGTTTAAGGAAACTAGGAGGGAACGTTTATGGTCGCAGTTTCAGTTATCACACTGGATTTTTTCCTTTGAAAGACAAATTGATTCATGGATAATCATTATTGTGTTTAAAGTATATGCGTGGTTACACTAACTGGAAAATATTTTGGGTGCTAAAAGATTACAGTAAAGTATTATTGATTCATCCATTCGATTTAAACGAAAGTTTTCAGTAGCCAATTGTGGGTGAAGATAGATCTGCCTCATTCATAGCTATCTTCTCGCACAAACAAAGTGATAAGCACCACATGAAATCGATACTTAGAGCAAGCTGCCCCTTTTCTATCGAGAATAATACCTGCAGTAAATAATTAACGGATGAATTGACATCAAACTGAGTAACAGGGTTATGTATATATTTTGTTCGACAATGATAAATGATATAAGGCTTGTTAACAACAGACGCGGAAACAAAGGAAGAAAGGGCAATCCGCAGTATGAGGTGAGGCTTCTCCAATACACACGGTAAATATAAAGCCCATGAAATATTTTCAAAAGTCGGTATAGGTAATGGCTAAACATAACGTAAGAAATGCTACAGTATGAGAAAAACAACTTGTCGAAGTTGTTTTTTAATGTAATGCTTGAAAGAGCATAACCGACCGCAGTATCTGAAAATTGGACTTATCAGTAGAGAAAAATTTTTTAAATCGGTAAAAATGGTCAAGAACAACATAACAAATGATACTGTAAGTATCTTTTACTATAGATAGAAACGTTCTGTGTCCATCATTTGTCACATGACACAAATTTATTAGGTAGTCCCATTACCCATACCCAGCATGACATAACAGTAAGAACAGCCGATGAGATGCGCTATCGCCAGTATTCCAGGTTTTGTGGTAGAGATAAAACATGAACGCTATGTTCGATGTGACCCCGCCGGTCACCGTGGTGGGCACTGGACTCCCGCCAGGTCAGGGCTGCAACACGGTCTATCCAGAGACGTTGCATCGTCTCATACTTTTTCAATATTAATGAAAGATGAATTTTTCCCAAAAAAAGTTTCAAGTTGTGGTATTCAATCCTAAGACTGGTCTTATGCAACCCTCCATGCTAATCTATCTTGCACAAGCCTTTTCATCTCACATCCTCTGTAATCTTCTTAGCGTATTCCATCATTTGCCATGATGGACACAATTGTATTATCCACAGCTGTAGCATTTCCGAAGTATCTTGGTCCATCTTTATAATTAAGCTGCATATTGAATAATTTTGAATTTACATTTTTATATTCTCTGTAAAAGTTATTCTGAATACAGGTTCGAAACTAACATATACTTAGATTCTGATTTCAATTTTGAAAGTTGGCAATCATTCCTACACCTTTTGCGATAATAATGACTCATGTAAATCGTTTGCATTATATCAGTGATATATATATATATATATATATATATATATAATTATTATCGTTTTATTTCAGAGTTGTGATACTCGAACCTTTGTCAGTATCATGAATTTATTTGTTGATACCATGTCCTTTTATTGCGTGAGGAAGCTAATTTAGAAAAAATAGTGATTTCAAAGATCTTAAATGCATTGTCTGTATAACGTAATAAAGGCATGGTATTTTGTAATAATACAATCAGTAGCGGCTCGTGAATTTTTAAGTTATGTGCTACATCAATAATTTTTGGGTGCATAATTACGAAATATATTAATAATAGAAGATCAGCGATAGTATTACCATTACTTTGTGTCAATTTATTTAAACTTCTGAACAGTTACACAATTATAACATGAAAATTTTTATCCTTCGTACACATTTTATTTTAATTTAAATTAATAAGCCACACATGATGACAATATCATCTTCTTAGCAGTATGATGAAAGTCTTCAAAATATCTCCCCTTAAATATTGTATATTTAAAATAATCTTCGACTGTGATTTCTTTTAAATACTACCCAAAATGTACGAATACTATTTTTTGAATTTGGAAATATAAATTGCTTTAAAATAATATTTCTAATTACTAATTTTGTCGGATTTATTTCGTCTCCGCTGCTTATGGGGTCCTTTGTGGCGCCGCCTGATAGGGCACGGTGCTATCTCAACGTCCTACTTGATAGCAGCGCATCAAACAGAAAGAGTTTGCTGGACTCTACGGGGAAAGAAAACGGAATACTGCGCATACAGGAATCGTGTGCTACAAAGAGGATACAAGATGTGCTGCGGGATGGAGCGCGACGGAAGGCGAGCAGTTTTAAGTCTTTGAAATCGAAATTCACGATCTAAAACAACTACTGTTAATTAATTTATGTGGAGTTGCACAATGGCACATATGCATCAGCCGCCACTGAATACAATCATGCTTCATATTTTCAGCGTTGAGAAGCAGTAAAAGACAGCAACTATTAAAACTGGCCATTTTGTTTACTGTTAAATTTTGTAAGCAACTGTAACTTTTTAATATAAATTTTAATATCAACTCCAAAGTATAACAATCTTGTCATAGAATCTAATACTGAATTGTGCATATTTCAATCATTAAATACGTGGCAAATATGTTCCAGTGATATAATTAAAAAAATTATACTCAATTTACAATCTGTTACAATCGAATAATAAATAACTGGTGTATTATATACTACGAGTTCTACTGAAATGCCGAGAATAATCCATTGATTATTCTCAATTACAATTTATATAACATCTGAGTCATTATTGTTTTTTTACATTTTGAAAATACAGAAAATATGAGTAATTAACTCTCGTGGACAGGTCAGAGGGTTTATAACGTTTCATTCTTCTTAGCGTAGCGCTATAGTCCAGAAGGTGACTACTAGATTATTTGGATGCACTGAAATACTGGTTTGGTATTTGGCACAATAATTTGTTATAATATCCTGCACTGACTCTGTATTAAAATCGTTATGGGTTATGTTATTAGGCGCATACCACGGCGCGTTGACAATACACCTTAGCACTTCGTTCAGAAATCTTTGAAGGATTTCAATATAAGTTGTACTGGAAGTACCCCATAGCTGAATATCGTGTGTCCAGATTGGACGGAGAATGACTTCGTAGAGTAAAAGATTGTTTTCCATTTTCAATTGCGATTTTCTTCCAAGTAACCAACACAATTGTCTGAATTTAATGCCAAGTTGCGTAAAAATGTACTTGCGTCATGATCATTCCAAGATATTTAACATCATCGTTTTGTGGAATAAAAGTATCGTTAATGGTTACAGCCGGACAGGTATCACGCCTCAAGGTAAATGTCACGTATTTCGGTTGGGAAGTGTTAACTTGTATTTTCCAGTTTCGAAGCCAGTCCTCGACCAAGTTCAGGCTATCCAGGAGGTGTGTGGTTGAAATCGCAGAGTCGGTATCTACAGCTAACATGCTTATGCCATCAGCGAAGGTGGTATTGGTTAATAAATTGGTTGTAGGCAGTGTAGAGCGTATACAAAATTGGGCCCAGAACACTCCCTTGGGGCGCTCCAGAGGTAATAGTGTGCAAATTGGATGTTACACTACCATGTTTGACCAGGAACCATCTGCTTTCTGGATAGGAGTTATTTATTTCGTAGAACTGGTGCGGCAACATTTTCATGAGTTTGTAGCGTAGGCCCTTGTGCCATACTTTAAGGAACGCCTGTTTGATGTCGAGGAAAACAGACGAACAGTACTTTTTTGATACCAGAGCGTCGTTGATGGTATTAAAAATTCAGTGTATCTGCTCCGTCATGCTATTTTGACTCCTAAATCCAAACTGAGTCTTTTTAGTAGATGCTTTTCAAATATTTTGGATAGTTCCGGAAAAAGATCGTCCTATATGATTCTACATAATTTGGGGTTTTCCCTGATTTTGTTATCGTGACGACCTGCCCTACTTTCCACTGGCTAGGAAAGTTTGTTAAACCGACAATAGCATTAAGTGTATGTGTTTCAGTTTTGAGACATTTAACGGAGTTCTTGAAGTACTTTACCTGTAACTAGGTCCCAGCCTGCTGATTTATTTGGGTTACACTGAGTTTTAATGGTTTTCTCCAGTTCTATCTGCGAGAAGTGTTTAATAGCAATTGCTAGTTGGAACGGTGCCTTAAGAAAATTGTGGACTTCATTTTCTTCGTCCGTATGTAGTTGTGAAGGAAATACTTTAAACAGAACCTTTATCTTTGTCGTTTCGTGCCAAGTTTCCCATTTCATCTTTTACAGGTGGCATTACTTGTTGTGGACGTTTCAACTTTCGCATGGCTTTCCATAATGAATAGTTAGTTGCTTCTGTGGCCGTGAGGTTACTAAGATACTATTGTATTGATTTTTTTTAAAACCAAACATTATTATTTAGGTCATGTGTTGCCTTGTTAAAGCTTTTTTGTCTGTTTCAGATCGTGTTATTTACGAACCCTTGCGTAGTTTGCGTTTTTCTGTAATTCTTTCTTTAATTACTATTGGACATACTTATTTTGTTTCTGTTACGTGGGCGTCAGGATTTGCTAGCCAGGCAGGTTCTAGGAAAGCCTATGTTTGCTTTTTTTTTGCTTTTAGTGGTAAGTTCAAGTTGATTAATTTGTCCAGATGTTTTCTAAATATATACCGTTCTGTATTCTTGGAATATAGGGTTGGCTTCTTTTGATTCTGTTGTATCTGTGAATACATTTTGACCAAAAAAATAGAGTGGTCTGAAGAAAGGTCCAATGATGCTTCAGTCTTGCATTGCCTACTTATACCTTTTGTAACGGTGTCTTTTCTCCCGTTGCCAAGTATCCTAAGTCGTAAGTTTCTATTGCGGCTGTTCATTCTGTGTCATTAGTTGTAATACGCCTTGAGCCCCATAATGAATTTTTGGCGTTAAAGTTATATATAAAGCTGTTTCCTAAAGTTTTGAAGTATTGTGCGTAGTGTTGCATTTTATTATGTTTTGGTGGGCAATATACTGTTGATACATTTAATGAGTCGTGCATGGTAGCAGTTGTGGCTTGAAGATGTTCATATTGTTATTTTTCTAGATCATAATGTTTTACATTTTTTCTACTATGCCTGCCGTTCTTCCATGCACACTTTCAATAGTTTAGCATTTTAACGAAATTTTCTCTGTTAGATATGCTTCTCAGATTAACATTAAGACAATATTGTTTGCCTGCAAATAGTAGATGTGCGACG
Organism: Eucriotettix oculatus; assembly: GCA_034510155.1. NCBI lineage: Eukaryota > Metazoa > Arthropoda > Insecta > Orthoptera > Tetrigidae > Eucriotettix > Eucriotettix oculatus. Next base: position 195,255,422 of record CM067376.1, on the reverse strand, counting down.
TTTTTATATTTCGTCCTTAACGACATCGGCGTAATGGTTAAATAACGTTTGGCGTGTTTGATCGCTGGCAGAGAGATTCTTTCCATAGTGAGCATCGCAGGTTACCAGGCAACGCAGTTGGTTTATTTGTAGATCGCTGACATGCCTGTATATTTTATCAAGTATAATAAATATCATAAATAAATAAATAACCCTACAAACGTCTTGATATTTAATCATTTAGTCGAGGGAACTTTAAGGAACGGAACACGCCGAATAGATTTTCGTAAAAAAATATTTAACAAACAAAATAAAATTTTAATATTCATTATAAGTTCACTTCCGGCTAGCTAAATATTCACTAACATACGAAAACTGAACTTCGTTCCCAGGGAAGTGGGATGTTATTCCAGAGCACTCTTTGCCAAAGACACTTGTTAAATGGATGTGTTAAACATACAATATTCCTTGATGGCGTCTTCTGGCTTTCTACGGTTATGTCGGAGTCCGCGAAGGCTAAACTGACTCTCAGCTGAGCCACGAAGAATCCGTTAAATTGGACTCGCTAGTTCAGATGAAGGCTGAAACCAACGCTCGAACCATATGTAAATTAGAAAAGAAATACTATTAACGAACAGTTCAACTTAAGCCAATATTTCAACCCAATTTTTTGAGTTAACAGGATACATGAGGGTGATCCTGAAACAGGCAGCTACCCATTAATAGCATAGGAAGGGAAAAGGGGGGATGCGTAAGGTAGAGCAAGGTAGCCAAGGGTTAAGTAGGGCCCCCGGGCTATAATTTAAGGATCCTACCGGGGCAAAAAAACTAGAAAACCTGCTTCATGTAGGTCGGGCATTGGCTGCTATTCTCACACCCTTCCGAATGACGGGAGACGAGTCTGTTGTGGGATCGCAGCATTCCCTTCTCCGTGTCTCCACGAGTTTTAGGATGCAGTTAGCCGACTGATCCAATGGGTCTAGCAAACAACTCTAACTGTATGTCCAAGGTCTTCGACCCCAGTATACACCTCCAAAAATAGGTGACATATGAGAACTTTGAGAAACCCAGAGAGCGTAAAAGGCATTCCCGACGGAGTCTTCAACCAAAATAAATGGAAAGAAATAATGATACGCTATAGGCAACATCCATCTGTGAGAATAATTCTGATTACATCAAGGCTTATGGCGCAAAAAAATTCACATGCACAAAACATACATTACCATCTCCTTCCTTAATTGTATATTCGTTACAATTTATTACTCTCTATCTTTTGAATACAATTGTAATAATTAATGATGGATTACTGCCGCTGTGAGCGGTTATTTAAACAAAACTTTAAGTACACAACATCAACGATGAACAGCAAGTTTTCTATCATTATGTACCAAAAATAGACTACTCAGCGAACCGTAGAGCAAGATACAAAGATTTTCATTAAATGAAATATAACTTACTGCGAAATTGTGTGACGTATAAAAAATAATCGTTAAAACATTTGTTAATCAAATGTAACGTCACAGATGATTTCCTGTGCATGCTGACAAGCCATTTGCGTTCCATTTTGCGATTGTAAGTAGTTTAGCCATGAAGCCAGTTCGCTGACAACTGTGGTTAGTAAGTTTATGAGCATGCTCATCTGTTGCATCATTTGTTTCTTCATGACTGGAAATTTGGAGAATTCGTTGCTTTGTTGTGGTGTAATTTGTATACGAGATCCACAAGTATTGCTTATGTAACTTATATCTTGAGACTTTCCTCTTACTTGTTGTATGTTATTCCAGGTTGTTGTTGTTGGGGTTTAATAATCTTCTGTCATAATGCGGGGTAGAGTTTTTCTTGAAGTTGTTTGTGAATCCAACACCCTCTAATAGTTCGCCGGATGATTTCCGTTACAGTTAACACATTTTACATAATCATTTCTTTCTTTTCTTGGATAGTCTGCTGTAGAGTGATTTCCTAGACATTTAACACACTTTGATGGCTGTTAGCAATATTCTTTGTGTCCATATCTCCGAGATTACACTGAGTAATTTCAATTTTCGCTTGCAATTTTATTGCCTTTGTTTTGAAGATGGATGACAAACAGGCAGGGGAATTTTTGTAACTTGGTGTTTAATGTTCTATATATTGACTACTCCATGTCCAAGTTTTTTCCATTCCGATTTTATGTTTTCAGAATCCGTCGAAAAGTAAAGGTTTCTTAGTTCTACTCGAAAATTTCCATCTTGTTTAGCCTTGCACGCATGAAATTCCGTATTACGTTCTTTTTGAGCGTTAATAATTGCGCTGTAGCTTACACTTGTTTTGGATGTACTTTTACATGATCTTTTCTAATTGTCTCAAGAGTGAAATTGTATTTTGCTTTTCTTTCAAGAAGTTCTGTAAGTGATTGAATGTCTACTCTTGCTATAAAGATTGGCAGTGGCTTTGGATTCTTACTTGGTCCATTCTCTTGCTCCATTTCGCCTTCTATTAAGAGATTTTTCATATTTATTTTCTGTTGAGATTGTATTGCACAGCCAATAATTTGCTTTTTCAACACTATCTTCCAATTCGTGCCATTTTTAAAGTTTGCTGTTTTCGAATCATCTTTCTGATTGAGGATTTTGCCCGGATGGTTGACTATAATTCATAGTATTTTGCACAGAGAACCCTGGTTAGTGGTTAGTTTGCATTTGAGCGTTGTAATCATAGTTTAGTGGTAAATATATGTGTGACAATTGCATTTTACTGTATTATAATAGACACAAAGATTAATGAAATAAATTAATATTTACGTTTAGATAGTCTCTGCAATGGCCTTGCGGCCCCCAGATAGTCCACTAGCCGCAGAAATCACAAAAATTACGTCGTATTGCAAATACGATGTTACTACGGCAACCAGTCTGTAAACAGCTGACACGAAATCAACCCAGCGCTATATCTACACAAAACGTCCAATTGCGTGTAACAGGCATCTTCCGCAAACTTACAATCATTCCCACGCACTTTGCGTCTCACCCGGAATAAGACGACACCAAAAAATAAGATGTCAGATATCTAGTTATGTCGTATTAATCACAATAACCAAGGAGCGAAAACGTGAGCAGCGTTTACAGTTCCAAAGATATTACATTTCTGCAATGATATAAATGAGTGTCAAAGTTTTTATAAAAGTTATCCTAAATGTTGTAAATAATATCTTCTCAATAACGCCAAAATACACTAATAATTCATTCACTATTGACAACACGTCTCCTCTTTTCACCAAGTTTAGCTGGTGGATGTTAAGTTCGTCTGTGTAACCACCTTTATGCATTGGGGTTACAATTTCAATTTAAACTAATGGAAAAATTACTTCAGGTTGGAATAATAGTAAAAGGAAACATTAAAGAAGACATACTGTTATTATTAACCTGATTAAAAAAACTTAATAGGTAGCTGAATAATTAATTAATAATAATAAATTATTGTTTTTAATTTTCAAAAATGATACAAGTTTGAACATACTTAATAGGCATTGTATTGTATTGTATTGGAATACAAGTATTTTAATGACATGTTGAAGATTTGTATAGCTAACTTTTATCATTAAAAAACGTTTTTATAATAGAACATGAATGAGATTAAAATAACTTTGAAACTGACTAAATTATATTTCCGCAACATTGACAACCATGGAGGACATGTAACATGTCATATTCATATGTAAAATCACGAATATATATACAATTTGTTATTGTCTCACATAATTACTATTGATACATTATTTTGTGACCGTCACCGAGTTTACAGAAAAAGAAATGTATACTTGTGAAAAGCCTTTATAAGTGGAAGAAGGAGAGGCAAGGAGAGGGAGGGAGGGTGATGGTGAGCGAGAGGAGAAGGAGGGAGGGTGGGAGGGGAGAGGAAGAAATAGGAAAAAGGAGAGATTTAGGGAGGGAGTGGTGGATGGAGCGGGGGAGGGGAGGGAGAGGGACGGAGAATGGAGAGGAGGATAGAGTAGGAGAGAGAGAGGGAAAGAGGGAGTGGGAGAGAGTACTCTTTGGTTAGGGGAAGAGAAGGATCTCTGGTTATTGCTTTACGGCGAAAGTTTGTACTTGATAGTTGTGAAAAAGTATTATGCATAGTAAATAAACTTTATTTATTCAACATAAATTAATAAAATGTCAAAGTATTGAATCTCCTTAGATTGATGAAATCAGAGTCATAAAGGTAGTAACTGCCAGTATCGCATGTTTATAATTTGTTTGAATAAAAATAACTGTTTTAATTTTAAAATATTTGAGTAGATTTATTTCGCTAACGATAGAATATCTTACATGAAAGATTGATGTACCGAAGGTTAATAATCGTAAAGTTTGGATGATAAATTGATGCATTAGAATTATCAGGTTTGCCATGTTAATATGACTAAACAAGGAACGAGGCTGGAGCTCAATATGTTTTTATTGCTCTGTTTGTAGCATAAATATTAATATTCAAGTTACCCAAAATATATGCGCTCAAGAAGAAATATCTGTTAATAAGGCAAATTTATTTCATAAGGAATTTTGAAGAAACATCTACATTGCATGTACAGTTGGTACGACTCAGTATTGGTAGCAATCTTGTCTGACGTCACCATTGACGTGTAAAGAAATAACCAAAATCGTCCTTCGTCCTTGAAACGCTAAATTTGTACACGAGCCAATGCAAAAAGCGTTAGCATAATGGTATTAACCCAGATATTATATTCTGAGTAATATACTGTCGCGCGAGGATTAGTAAATGATATTCAATTTATAACATAGCACTCGTTTGATTGGAAGTTAAATAAAGGATTTCGGTTACAATTTATTATAAATACAATATTTACCTGCTATAAAATAAAAATTTTAACAATTCATTTATGTTGTTGATAATACAAAATTTAACTTACTTCGTACCATAACAGGTATAGATTAACTGGTGAAACACCATGGATGCCACGTTGGTCGTTTCATATACATTATGAAATACTTAATTATAATCATCATTTTATTTCACAACTTAATTACTTTTATATTGTATTTGCTTACGTCCACATTTACCCAAGAAGGTGTGAAATTCAATGAGCAGACTTAAGTTTTAAACATTTTTCTGAGTTTGTATTTAAGTTGTGTTGTAACACGCCTTCAATATTCGTAGCGAAAAGTTCTTATTGGTTTTTAGGTACATAAATTCTCGTTTTTTAATATTTTTCTTATTTATGAGGATAAATTTAGCTTACATAATTACTATGATGTATTCATGTTAGCATATAAATAATACATTCTAAATTATGTTTATTATATACAGTTTAATTTAGTTTTCAGCAATTTGCCAATATGACAGTTAAGTGTCGAAAGATCCTGAAGAGGTACGGTAAGACATAAAATAAATAATATAATTGTGACAACTGTATGGTTTTATAAAACATATTAGCTCATCGTATATCTTGTATTAACTGCATTTCTTAAAACCATCTTTATAATCATAAATTGAGGCTTTAACAAAATTCGAAGGTAATTACGTCCTTATCTAACCACTGTAATGTAACAAATCATTATTTTAATTTAATTAAATAACAATTTTACACCGAGAAAACAACAAATTAAAAATGAACATTGCGGATTCCATATTCATAAATACCAATATAAATAGAATCGTTATGATAGAAGTGATAGAGGTGATTAGCGTAAATGTTATTCTGCCATTTTAATGAATTGGAACGCCTTAATAATTTAGAAGATTTTAACTAAATTCTTAGTATCTACCGCTGGAGCGGCTTTTGCTTCGGTAATACTGAGGTGAATGTCCGTTGGATTGTATAATAATTAAATGACATGTTTGTTAAGAGGTGAGCATATACTATTTAAAATATTAATAATTATAATCTCTATATTTTATTTGATTGTATTAATATTATAAAATATTATAAAAAATGAATTTAAAAAATCAAACTCTTCTAACAAATAATTTTTAAGTTAAGAATATTGTTAATCTGTTATATATGTAAATACTAATAACAATTCTATAAGTCTTGAAACTACAGTGAAATCATAATGCACTTTAATAAATATTATTGTTGGAATCCGAATCATGAAAATCGTAAACCAAAATATCTAAAGCGTTTCAATTCCTTTAAGGTTACGTCACGGGCCCTCTTTCACTTCAGGCCCTTTTTATATTTAAGAATATAAATAATATTGTAAATAGAATAAATTGTGAAAAAATTGTATTAGGGTATGTTCCCGTTGTGTGCTAATGTAATTGTAGATGGATTTAGTGTGGTAGCACTCTGAATGAAATATGTAGAAAATGTAATTGCAATAAATAAATTAGGATCTAGAAGAATTAGAAAATGAGTGCAAGAAAATATATAGAATTGAGAATGTAAGTTAGGATTAGAGATTTTTTAAAAAACAATGTTTATAAGAAAATGATTTTGGTTAGAGCTATATAAAGGATAATATTGTCATGGAGGTGTGCAACAATTATAAACAATGATTGGCTTCAAGAGTATTAAGATATTTCATAACTCATGGGATCTTACTTCTTAATATAATAATTATTAATTTATTTTAAAAAATTGAAGACCAGGAAAACGTTTTCGATCAGAAGCTTGGTATTAGAGGCCATGAGGAAGTGGTTTAGTAAATTGAGGATGATTTTGCGTTCAAAGCTATACAACGAATTGAGAATGTTCGCACCTTTAATGTTCGCATTTTGGTTTCTATTCCCAATTCAATCTAAATATTTGTATCACTATACTTTAGTTTCAAAACAATTACTTAAAAAAGTATGTAGCTGAAGACAATTATTTTCGGCAGTTAAAAGTTGAAGTAAAAACAAATTGCTACACTTTGTTGTTCATTTCTCCACCGAGTGACAATAGGTCGTATCTACGAGGATGCCTTGTCTCTCAAATTTCAAAAGTTCTCACACGCCGAGGCACCTTCACCTATTTGAGGAGGTGTATGTACTGGGTTCGAATACCTTTGGCATACGATGAGTGTTGTCCACTGGTCCTATTGTATCAGTTGGCCAGCTGCCTCCTAAAACTGTTGTATACACGGAGAAGGGAATGCTGCGACCCCACTGCAAACTCCTCTCCCGCCATTCGGAAGTGCGTGAGAATAGTACCCAAAAACCCGACGTGTCTGATGCAGGTTTTGTAGGGTTCTTCCTGCATCGCTTTTAGGTGACTAACCGGGTAGGATCTTTAAACTATAACACGGGTGCCCTAGTCAACTCATGGATACCTTGCTCTACCTTCCACTTCCCTCCTTTTCAATTCCCTTCGTATGTTATTAAAGTGGATTTTCCTGGTTAAGGATCACCCTCATGAAGCCTCGAAAGAAATAAAAACACATTTATTTTTCTCGGTCCATGCTTATATACGAGTACATTTCTTTCAACACTCATTATTATTCGAATTTTAAAAAGTTTGGTGCATGCGAGGGATTGTTTTATAAACTTCATCAAGCAAGTTATTTCAATCAGTATCAATTGTACCATTTGAACTATTGATGCGTATACGTTGTTCCAACTTTTGTTTCGTTTTCAAACATAGTTTTCTGACTTTAAGTTACAATACGACGTTTCTTCTCCCTTTCGAGACTTTCCGAGATTTATGCCCTCTGCTTAACAAAGGCCCTGGATTTGTATCCATGCATCATTTAGTTTCAGGGAAAAAAATTGTTATAATTCTGAATATTCGGATGTCGGTGTGTTCTGAGACTACAAGTATTTTTCGCAATAATTGTGAGATTTTACGAAGTCATGCGCAAAGCCAAATTCAATTAATAGGGAATTCTGAAGTTAAAAGAAATTATCGAAATATCCTGAAATGCAAAAGCAAAAAATGTTTTTGGGAGTGTGAAGAGTGTCTCGCATGGTGACTGTGGAACATACAGGAAGAGAAAGTGCGCGACACGCCGAGTGCTATCGCCGCCCGCGGCGCCGCTTCCCGCCAGATAGCGTAGTTTCCTCAAGACGTCCACCCCTTCCGGCCTCCGTCAATGCCGATCGATGTTCATTTGTTCTCCCTGCAACACGGCCCCCATATCCAATCAGGACCCGCAGCGAAAACAATGCTGCTTCTCCAGCTCGCGAGACAATCTACACATATTTTATTACTTAGGCACCTGATATTGACACGTCATCGTCAAATGATGTAGTACGTTATTAAAAAATTAACATTTCACTCAAAATCGTTACTACTTTTATTTGTTAAGATGCGCCGGCATATGAAACCTTTAGCGTATATAATGATGAACTGTATAAGACTGTATTTTTAATGTCAAAAGAACCACAAATGTTAACATATGAATTTACACATATAAATAGGGTGACAAAACATAACGTGACGTTTCATAACTTTGTTACAAATACTGGTGGTCGCTTTCACCATGGACCTCACCGAGACGATACACTTCTTCGTTCCATCTACTGGGACAATCAATTGAGTTCATATGTCACCGTGAAACGATAGCGTTCTATGTATAACATAGTATTTTACAGTATCAGTTAACTCTTATCGTTCCGAATATATTCTAATAAAAAATTATAGGGATTGGTTTTTTGAATTGGAGATAGGGATATAACAATTTTATTACATACACAATTATTTGATATTATCAAACAAAACATGAATTAAGATTTACTAATGTACAAAAATAATTAGCTCGGGCCCAGTTATGTTTTTATATTCATATATTGGAACTAATCTGAGGCACAAGAGGAACTTTTATAGCAGAGATATGTTATTTGTATTTTAAACACATACTGGTTGTTTGGAGTCCGCAGTCGACTACAGGTCTCTGTCAAACTCTCCCACTTTCCAGGAAAACGTCTTGGTCAGAGTTCCTCGTGAGACCATGTAGTAGCCAGCCTGAGCGTCTTGTTTCCTGATTTGTTTCTTGATTGCATAAAAAATTACTGACTAATGGTAACCGTGGTTGACGTACCGACAATCTTCTATGTTTCGAAATGGATCGAATTTTTTTTTAGTCTAAAAAAGCGGTCTTGTAATTTCCTCCTTGAATCTGTTCGGGAAATGTTTCTAGTCCTTGTCAACAATTATTTACTTCGGTGTCCTGCCAACCGGTCCTTTCAGTCATGTCATCAACGGCACCCCGATACATATCCACGAACCCCGAACAATTTTAATTCCAGAGTCAAAAGTATGACGGTGGGATTTCTCTGCTAAGTGCAATGGTCTTACCCATTCGCTCAAGCTTAACTGATAATCTCTTGGCCATCGAATTGGGCCCGCACGTTTACCTGTATACAGATACGGCGTGGCACTCCATCCCTTTGCCTCAAATGGAAAAAACGAAACTTGAATTTTCTAAGTACGTGTGTCACAGTATGTATAAACTAAATCATAGTTGAAACCGATCATTGTGACATGACGATTAAATTTAGAATTAAAACTAAATTATTTAATTAGAATTTTATAATTATATATATAATGTAGCAGATCCGGCGTTCCTCCGTATTCGAGGATTTCTTAATTCTTTTAGGGCGTCAGGTATTTTTCATAAAAACACCAAAAATTGATTTTAGTAGTTTTAATTTCAATCAGAGCATAAAAAAATTATATCTGCAGGGCGTGGTCATTCTCTCGTCGTCCCGCCGACACAACCTGCTGCTCCCATCACCCCTCCCTTTGCGGACAACCCAACGTCTCGCCAGACCACATGCATTGTTCAATGTAACTTTTCATGTTACATTTTCCCCGCCCCCAATGAATTTAAAAAATTGTACAATTTTTTAATGACACTCACTGAACCACAGTCGTAAACAATATGAATGACCAACGCCCTTAATCAAAATTACAAAAATATAACTTCAACACATCACTTCTTTGACATTAGCAAAAATACAGCATCCAGTTATCCCCCCTGGATTCCAAGGAAATCCACAATCATCACAACTATTTAACACATACAAATTTTCTTCTACTCTGTTGTTACCATAGGATGCATATTTTTGAGAGATGGAAACAAATTTACTGCTTAGTTTTACGACAACCTTTTCTCCCAAGTAACTTTTTCTTGTACATTTTTCGGGAGCTTTTCTTAAATCTATTTGCAAAACATTTAATTACATTATCTTTGTTGAGAACCATGATCAGCTGTTCTCGCTGTCCCTTAATCTGCTTATTCACTGCGTTCACATTACATTCATATCTACAAACTTTCATCTGGCGCATTAAATGTTTACAATTTTTCTTAAACTTATCCAATTAATTTTAACAACCTTCCACCACTCTCAAAATTATGATTAACATCCGTTTCAACTGCCTTAACTTTACTCCCACGTTTGACAATTCGAACTTTCTTTCTCTTAACATTTCCTCCCACACGTTGTTTCCTCTGTGTTGTTCGGGAGATTTTCTTTCTATTTCGCCGGTTACGGCAATGAGCACAATTTTGCATACAGAAAGGTTTCATTACCACATCTGTATCCTTTACCTTTACATTCTCTTTGGCACTCTTAGCACATGAATGCTTAGCTAGCTTAAAATCACTGCGTATACAATTAACCTTAAAATCTACCACACTTTTTAATTCTACCATATTTTCTATCTGCTTAACACTACTATTTACACATTCTTCCTTATATACATCTTCATGCATGAGCAGCTGATCGGAGTCGTGGCAGTTATCGCGTGATTTACCCCCTTTTTTACACCGTGCATTAATTCTTTTCCCTGTACTTTCTAATGTTTCATTTACGCTTTCTAAACTAGACTTCAAATCTATCTGCATTTCCTTAATACTATTAACTATGTCATCAAGAAATTCCTTTTTTTCATCAAATTTCTTATTAATTAAATGGGACAATTGATTGAGCATATAGTCCTCTGCCTTCTCAGCTACCCTTTCACACGTAATAGCCTCCTGCACTTCTTCCATTTTTAAAACGCTACAGAACACACAAACCGCAACCAAAATATTACGCAAAATACATTTATTGGCCACCAACTTGTGAACCCTGTCTTATTACTCGTACTTCACTTCTCCACACACACACCTCTCGAAGATATCCACGCAGCGGTCACTGGAACACTTGACCCCTCAGCTATGCTATGCGTAGATCAGCTCTCCTTCCATAGCGTTCCTTCTGCAGCGCCTCCACTTCTCTTGATTAATTCTCGGGTACCCCGTTCGTCATCCTCCACACCTTCAGTCGTCGTATCCTCACAAAACTTCCATGTTCTGAGCCTCACAGATGTATCGCCACTGTTCGTTGTTCTAGGCCACTCGATGGCTCGCCGAATGCAGCATATTAATTCTCCACTGTTCAATATCCGTCAGCACCTTCCAAACTCCTGCCATGTTCGTTGGTCGATGCCCCAACGTTGCGGCGTCAAATGTAGCAGATCCGTCGTTCCTCCGTATTCGAGGATTTATTTATTCCTTTAGGGCGCTAGGTATTTTTCATAAAGCAACAAAAATTGATTTTAGTAGTTTTAATTTCAAGCAAAGCATGAAAAAATTATATCTGCAGGGCGTGGTCATTCTCTCGTCGTCCCACCGACACAACCTGCTGCTCCCATCACCCCATGACGACTCTCCCCTCCCTTTGCGAACCACCCAACGTCTCGCCAGACCACATTGTTGGCCCGGGTTGCGTCAGTTCCTCAACAATTGCAAGTCGCAAGCTGGCCTGCATTGTTCAATGTAACTTTTCATGTTACTATATATATATATATATATATATATATATATATACGTAACAAATTACTACATGGATCCTGTAATATATAACAAGAATGTATAATGTAGGGAAAATTAAATGTTGAAATGTCAACTGCTTAGCTCAGGGTGTTCTTTTACACGAGACCCATCAGGGATGATTACTGGTGCAGCAGAGATCTGGCTTATTATGCTGAACCGGAAAGACGAACAAGATTTTGTTTTTCGCATGGCGACTTGAACTCTCGTGCAGGTACAAAGCGATTTCTGGCTTATCTGAGCGGGTGAAGAAATAGTTAAAAGGTCTTTTTTGAGATTAAACTTGTATTTAAACCTGTTAACAAAACATGTAAATATATGAATAGTATTAAAGATAAAACGAATACTAATAAATGGAAGAATTGAATATATAATATTTTATGTAAAAAAATGTAAAATGACGTATGTAGTAGTGACTGCCATGAATATTGAAAGCAGAATGTATTTCCATAGAAACAATTTTAAGCCATATACCAAGTCCAGTATATAACTCTCTGTCCATTTCCAACTATATGTTTAAAGTGTGAATTGGGATAATTTGGAAATTTTACATAAAGAACGTTCTAGACTTTTATTAAATATCCTTGAAGTTATTTATATTTACAAATAAGGTGAATTAGCAAAGAACAAGGTTTTCCCGGCGTATTTGTTGAAGAAAGTATTCTCGGGTTTCCACCCGGGTCAAAGCGCGACGTTTCGACAGCCGAGAACCTTGCCGTCATTTTTAAGCATACATTATAATATGCTTTGATCGCTGTTTGACCCGGGTGAAAACACGAGAATACTTTATTCAAGGTAAATTAGCGTTGAGCAAAAAATGTGAAATTGGTTACAGCAAAAGTTTATGGTGAATTGTTAAACAAAATATAAATGAATAATTGTTGATAATTGTACAAAATAAATAAAGAAATATTGTAAAATAATTGAAAATACATTTGTATATAACGAAGTATTATTATGATCTTTGTAACTGTAATGTTTTTGAATGTTATAAATTGTCGTGTGTTCTCTGGAACGTATAAGATAGTAAAATGTGTAGTTAAATTTCTCCATACTGAAAAACCTTTTTTGAATAACAGGCGAGCTGTTGGAAGATGTTAATGTCATGATGTATCTTTGAATTTATGTATTTTACAGTTGATGATTACGTTATGGCTGAAAGCTTTAAATATACGACGGCGTTGAATTAACAACTAGGTTATTGAGACTTATTGGCTTATTTACCTATATATTCACCTTACAGTCTATTTATTACAAATTCTACTAAGTTACTGTTTTCAATAGTCGAAGACAAATATACTTAGTCATTCCACTAAACTAGTAGTTATATGTGATATTAACTAAGTAATTGGTTGTAATGTGTCATTAATATTATCCCGAAATATTTTCTTAGATAATGGTTTGCCCCGGATAATCAATTACACTCGTTAATTGGCTTAAAATGAAGAGCGCAGGACACTACTTCTTTTTATCTGTACTGCTTCAAATTGTGATATTATAGCTCATTCTATAAAATATATTCTCTCCAGAAACTGAATAACTATGGTCAAGTGAGCATTTAATATAATGGGTATTAATAAAAAATTCTTCTGGACATATGAGAAGAAAATATTTTAAAGCGGAATGTGACATATTCGAGCATGAATGATAAACATAGTACTTAATTTAATTAAAGATTCTTGATGTTTTGGTTATTGTTTCTACTAACATAATTACCAATTGCCATAAAAATCTACGAGCTGAGGAATAATTCTTAATTACATGCCAAATCGCCCATTACCCTATAAAAAGTTATGGTTTATAATCTTATAGATAAGGCAATCAAATTATTTCATCATCGATTTCATAAATTTAATGTGGATAAAATTGTAAATATTTTTATTCACACTATAATAAAATTAAGTCGGCTACTATTAAATACTAAATTGATAATTTACTTGTATAATTACAAAGGGGTTTTCAATAAAGGCCAGTCAATATTGAAATGGAATAAAATAAGCTGTGTGTGAGGTATTAACGAAATTCTGTTTTTATTTGTAAAGCAAATTTATGCCATTATATATGCAATATAAAATCGTTGAAATGTCCGCCGCGGCTACTCACTGTGGCACGGATTCGAGTAGACCAATTTTCAATGACTCTGCCTTTTCCAAATTTTTCAATGTTTGAGACGCTATATCTCTGTTGGGCATATAGATAAAAATCTGAAACTTGTTCGGATAATGGGTCCTTATAGTATCTTACTACGATATAAATTAGAACTTTAAGATTTAACTCAAAGATAGTATAAAAAATAGTTAAACATAGCAAGAAATGCTCGATTTCCACGAGTAGGATAAGTGGATATATCAATATAATACTTCAAATATTTACTCATTTTAAAATAAGAAAATTTCGAGAACAATATAATATTATACAACAATTTTTGATACATATTATTCCACTATTGTGTCATATAAATTTCAAAATGGGTAATGAAATCCAAAAATATTAAAATGTAAAATTGCAAACAATTACTTTAAACTAAATTAGCTATGAATTAATAAATGTAAAATGCCTTTTAACCTGCAATTAGTTTTTAGTCTGGATTTAACTGTAGTGATTGTTTCTTATAAAGTTTGATTTTGTTATTTAATGTGCGTCCGGTCACCGTGCTGAATTTCAGGCGATTCCTAAACGTGATTCTTTTCATTCTTCATTCGTAATACAACTCTTGCAAATTGATGAAGTTCACTTTCTGTTGATGATAATGTATACTGACATTCAAACACAGTTTCTGATTGTGATATAAAACAATGAAATGATCTTGTTCCTTTAATTTTAGACAAGAGTTGTAACTTTCCTCTAATATCCTGTAACAGATTTCCTGGATTTTCTGAGAACTCACAAAGAAATACGTAATTCAATTAATGCTTTATTTATAAAAATTATACGTATCATGAGCTGACGAGATTTGATCCTCATGATGTTGCTGTAAACTCGCCTTTGTCGTACTACCTCCAATGCCATTGCAGGCACGATGCAAAAACGTGCCATTCTATTTCAAGTCCAAAATCCCCTTTTGTGATGGTAAATCTCAGCGTTTCCTTCTTTGTGTATCCACCATTTTTAGGAGGCAGTTGGCCGACTGATCCAATGGGATCAGCAAACAACTCTCGCCTTATGCCCAAGGTCTTCGACCCCAGTACATAAAAGTCGCAAAATAGGTGAAGGTGTCTCGGCATGTGAGAACTTTGAAAAAAAAACAGAGAGAGTACGAGGCATTCCCGACATAGATCAGGTGAGCCCCGCAGTCACTCTGGGTGGAAATGCCTGCGAGAGAAAACTCTCATGGCACCTCAGCGTCGCATTCTATTTGACGTTCTATCCTCTTATATACTATTTTGTTTAATATTTTGCATGCATGAGATACTAAACTAATTGTGCGCAACTATCAGACCTAGTCTTTTTCCGCGTGGGCATAATTATGTTGTTACTAAAATCTTCTGGTGTTTTTCCTGTTTCGTAGATTTCGCAAACTACATTATTACATTGCTTTTAAACGTAGTAAAATATGTGTGAAACGGTATGTCTATCCTGAACTTTTCGCGCTACAGATTGGAGTTAGGGGTTGGTTTCTGACCTATTGTGTAGTGGTTAAAAGTGTTTTTTTGATTTCTGCTTTGACCCTTCGAGCATTGTAACATGAATTTATTATATTAACACCCTGTATAGCTCGGTGGACCTACGTAACACTTAACTGCCTTCCTCTCCCCTCCGCATTTCCCCTTCCAAATTCATTTCCTATGCCGACCTCTTGTGGCCCCCGACGCTGTCTTGTGCTACAGAGGTCCCCGGTTCGAATCCTGGCTAGGCCTTGGACCGTATGCTGCTGGACATCGCATACAGTGTTGCCGTAACATAGAAATAAGTTGCTCTAATTGAAAACAGTCGCTTATGACCTGTAGCAGTAGGTGTGACTATAAATAAATAAGTAAATATTAATAGGGAGTAGCGATTTATTGGATCTTCCTCGTGGACCCTGTCACCCTAAAATAAGTGGAGAGTAGTAACTAAAATTTTAAAATATAAACAGTCCGAAAGTCGTTATTTCTAAAACTGTAACATTCGAGTGCTTTCGACTTTAGATCATAATTATTCAAAACACAATACAGATAATGAAAACACATTAAAAGTATCAGTAAACGACTATTGTCAATGCCGTAGGTACATTACCACGCTACTTATGGAACATTTCCAGTCCTGCTACCTTTTTTATTGAGTATAGTTAAACTTTTAGATTTCCAGCACTATACTAACTGATATTATAATTTTATGTCTCGGCCTCTCTTTATGGAGGATAAAAGTATATTAAAAACTGAATTCATGTATGAAGTATTTCATATGTGACGTCAGAGCCGAATAATTCTTTGATATTGGTTTCATACTGGTTTTATGGCGATCCCATCCTGATTTCAAACAGTTTTTCGTATATTCAGCACAATGTTTTCCCAATCTTTTCAGTACATTTTATATACAACATTACTGATATCAGGTACAATTTTTTACCTTTCGTACATTGGTTCTTATAATTATTTTCAGGTTTAATAGAAAATAAATATTCTTAAAACTCAAAAATTTTTAACAACTTTAATATTTTACTAGTTAGTCTTTTAATACATGTGAAGCTGATATCTTGTTTATTAGGTTTACGAATAACCAAATTATCATCATGTTTCGGAATCGTATTTTTAGTTGTAACTGGGCGAGTGAATTGCTAAAAACATAATTTGTTTCCGCTGGTGGTTTAATAATTTTAACCTTTGAATTGCTGGGATTCGAGTTAGTGGGCAGTATTTTGGGTGGTAATTTCCATCACTAAGGACTATATTATTCAATTCGATTAGGTTAATTTTCCAAAATATTTTGTAAATAAAATTTAAAGGGTAGAAATTATTTTGTAGAATTTGAAAGAAACTTACTCTACGATACTTTTAAGTTTCTCAGGTTTCCCGGTGAATTATATATTGGAAAAGTTCCCGGGTTTCCAACCGGGTGTCATTAAACATGCACGACGTTTCGTTGACAATCACCGTCGACGTCATACTTATTACCACTAACTGACAACGTGTTCAGTATTAAAATATGCTTATCGTGGTTTTAGAGAAATATGTAGAAGCTCATTAATAACAATTGCTTTAGCATGGTAAGTGGTATCAAAAATTAAGTCGATAATTCTTTTAAGATTCCGTGATGAACTAAATATTCGGGGCAATAGAATGTAATTCATTGAAGAATAATTTTGCAGAATAAATAGATTTATAAAGGTAGAACTCATTGACTTTTATAAATCACAAATATCGAATAACTTTATGATAAAATTCCATTTCTTCATCACAATTATATTTTTCTTTGCGTAATTATTTGCCGGTAAGTGGCTCCCACATTTTTTCTTTACTCTTTAATTGCAGAGAATAATTGTGTTTCATGTTCTTTATTAAACATTGCTTTTATTAATTAGTGTATGAAAATATTTGGTTCAACTGTTATGAACAACCAATCGAATCGCACATTGCGGTAGTTCAATTTGGATTCTTCTCATTTCCAATGAATGTTGTTCAGAGGCTAATAATTTTCCGCAGCCAGGCGAACGAAGCTTTTTATAACGAGCAGTATTTTGTATGCGTATAAAAACAATCTGAATGTGAAATGTCTGCTAAAACAAGCCTGGTCGTAATTAAAGGTTTTATTACTATATTTATCTCTGTATGGATTGCTGATAAAATATCAGCTAATTTGTATTAATATATTTTTACAAATCAATTAAATTATAAATTAGTTCTACTTGTCAAAGGTAATGTATATAAATAAAAGGAGTTGCACAAGAGGGTGATCCTGAAACAGACAACTTTTAATAGAATAAAAAGGGAAATAAAGGGGGGATGTGGAAAGTAGAGAAAGGTACTCAAGGGTTGACTAAAGCCCCGGGCTATATTTTCAGGATCCTACCCGGAGATACACCTAAAAGAGATGCAGGGAAAATCCTAAAAAAACCTGCATCAGCTATGTTGGGCTTTTGGGTACT